>CAUYON010029564.1:0-59360 GCA_963573935.1 Arctocebus calabarensis
GAAGGCTATGTTAAGCAGTTTGATGAAAATATTTCAGATTGTATAAGAAACCCATGATTGCATTAATGTACACAGCTATGATTTAATAAAAAAAGGCAAAAAAAATAGTTTACTTAATTTCTACTCAATGAAATCAATAAAAATGTAAATTATACACATCCAAATAGAGGGGAAGTAAAAATCTCTGTTCAAGCAACATGATCATGCATGTATATAATTCAATGAAACTAATTATTCAGAACTAATATCTGAATTTTTCAAGATTGCAAGATTTAAGATCCAAAAACAAAATTATATTCCTACTCATCGAAAATTGATTTTTTTTCTAAAATGCCATTAACCAAAGCATCAAAATATTTAAATGGGGTGAACTTGAACAAGAATGAAATTTTGAAAACTACAATAAATTACAGAGAGAAATGAAAGAAAACAAGACTAAATGCAGAGACATACTGTATTCCTGAGTTGAAAGATTCAATATTCTTAATATGCAAATTCTCCTCAAACTGATCCATAGATTAAACACAATCACACTCAAAATTCCAAGTGATTTATTTGTAAAATGGATAATCCGATTTTTAAAATTAATATGGAAAGCAAAGTACTTAGTACATCAGATACAATTTGGAAAAGAAAAACAAATATGTGGTACAATCTGATTTAAAGGTTTATTATAAAACTACATTAGTTAAGAAAATTTGGTATTGGCACAAATACTTATAGCTGAACAGAACAGAATAGAGAAATATGTCAAACATATATGGAAAACTGATAGTGTTACAAAATGAATTTGGCAGCAAAAATACAGTCTTTTCTAAAATTGATGCTAGAAAAACTGTATTTCCACATGTTAACTAAAAGTATTTCAATATGTACCTCACATGATATATAAAAATTAACTGTAAAGGGATCATAGACCTACTTGTAGGACCCAAAATAACAAAAGGCTCTAAAAATAATATAAGAAAACAATTCTGTGGTCTTAGAGTTAAGCAAACATTCCTTAGATTTGGCACCAAAAGCATAATCAATAATGGAAAATATTTAAAAGATTTATTACAATTCATTCATTAGAATTTAAAATTAATTAAAATGGTTAAATCTAATCTTCCCTTGAACAATAATATTAAGGGAATAAAGCTACAGAGAAACAACAAATTTGAGGAAAATATTTTCAAATCATGTATCTAGAAAAAGATTTATATTTAGATTGCATAGAGAATTATCAAAATTCAGTAATATGTAGACAAACTACTCAATTTTAAAAATAGCAAAATATTTCAGAAGATATTTCACCAAAGAAGATACATGGATAGCCAATATACATATGAAAATTTTCTCAACATCCTAAGTCATTAGTGAACTGCAAAATAAAACTACAACAGGATGCTATTGTATTCCTGTTCCTGTTAGAATGGTTAAAATTTAAAAGCCTCTATATATCAAATGTTGTCCAGGATATGGAGCAGCTAAAACTCTTACACACTGCTAAATACTATGTTAAAAAACAGTTTGGCAGTTTCTTTAAAAAGACAAACATGTACCTATTGTATAATAAGAACTGGGCATTCCAATTCTAGTTATTGACCCAAGAAACAGAAAGGAAAACAAGGGCATTGTGATTGTCTGAATATTTGTCTCCCAAAAGTCACATATTGAAATCAAATCACCAATGTGGTGGTGTTAAAAAGTGGGGTCTTTTGAAAGGAAATCAGGTCATAAGAGCAGAACCCTCATAAACAGGATTAGTGCCCTTACAAAACAGATACAAGGAAACCCTTTGCCTTTTTCCCCATGTGAGGACACAGTGAGAAGGCACCAACGATGAACCAGAAAATAGGCCCTCACCAGATGTTAAATTAGCTCGTGCCTTGATGTTGGTCTTCCCAGTCTCCAGAACCGTGTAAAATAAACATCTCTTGTGTATAAGCTACCCAGTGTATGGTACTTTCTCGGCCCAAAAGGACTAGAAAGACATGCACATGAATATTCACAACAGCTTTATTTGCAATAGTCCAAAATGGAAAAAAAAAGTTTATTGGGTGGTGCCTGTGGCTCAAGGAGTAGGGCATCGGTGCCATATACTGAGGGTGGCGGGTTCAAGCCCAGCCCTGGCCAAAACTGCAAAAAAAAAACTTCATTGTTAGGCGAATAGGTATAACTGTGGTATACTCAAACAATACAATAATATTTGGCAACAAACAGGAAAGAAATGCTAATACATGCAGTATGTTTGACTATCGAGACAACTACCCTGAGTGAAAGAAGCCACACTAATAAGTGTCCACACTGCATGATTCTGAAAGTACAACCTAATCTATAGTAACAGAAATCAGATGAGTGGCTTGATAAAGACAGGATTGGGGGCCGTAGTGGTGGAAGGATTACAGACAGTGAGGAGAAAACCTCTGGGAGTGATGAATATGTTTTCTACCTTTGATACTGAAGATGATTTCATTTTATATATGTGTGTATATATGTGTATCAAAACTTTTGATACACATAAAAAAATTTATACTTTAAATAAGTATAAAATTTTATACTTTAAATATATGCAATTTAATGTAAGCCAATAGGCCTTGATAAAGCCATTTTATAAAGAAGAAGAATTACCTGCTGGCAAATCACTGCTGTGCTTCTTGCAATTTGGAAAATCTTTTATTTGGGTACCTATTCCTACTTATAGTCTACTGATCATTGCCTGAGTGTATCCCTGGTGCTTGTCAAAACTTAACCTGCAATTGCCTTTGGTCTTTGTCCTCATCATGTCCATTCTTTGTTTTCTTTGCCCAGAAAATTTCTCACACCAAGAACATTGTCACAGTCTGGTTCTTCAGACATAACTCCCCTTCAGGCAATTTAGCTGTTAATATCTTTCTCTTATTTCCTTCTTATTGGATGAAGACAGGTAATATCACCCTTTCTCATTCAGCTTACAAGTCTCTCAGGTTATATATCAGTTTCAATCCATGTTAAGTAAAGCATACATATATCCAGGTTCAGTGAAGAAAAACATAAAAAATGAAAGTTTAATAATGCTCACTAAACATTAGGGTCCTAGAAAGGTCTACCACTGGGGTATCTTAACTTGGTTATAAGATATTGAATATTACTTGTTTCACAATGTGGTTAAAACCAATCTCTTCAGATTGCATTTTTCAACCTTCTTCCAGCAACCTTGGTTCTGTAGCATTCCCAGTGGAGAAATAGTGATTTGTCTCCTGGTCTGCATTTATAGAGAGATTTCTGAGATTTCTGTTCATTTAGTTACGAAGAAGCAAAGAAAAAATAGCAACTCTCTTAACATTCTTCAGAAGCATAGATGTTACATAATTACTTCCTCTAATCTTAAGAAAGGATATTTCTCCATTCCCTAGGGACTTAGACCTTAATTAGGCCATCACCTGATGAGTTACATTTTTTATTTTTTGTTTCTTTTCCTGTAATAGATTTTAAAATGTGAAATTTGTTCATCTAACTATGTATCATTAAATTAAGCTGATAATGCATGATTAGGTAATTTATGGATTTTATATCACACCTTTCTGATTTGTTTACATCATCTTTTTGTAAAATTTTAGCATTTGAAAGAGTAATAATTCCACAAATTCGTAAGATCTTAAAGATAGAAAGCATTTAATTATGTAGCTCAATTGAATATTTACTGTTTCCTGTAGCACATCACTTAACTCATTTGATTTTCAGTTTTTATATCAATTACAGTAATAACTCGTAATATTTAGCATGTGACCACTGTGCTAATGCTCTTCTGATATTATTGCATTTAATCCCGCACAGTGAGATATGACTTACAATGCCCATTATACAGACTAAAAAACAGATACCTAGGGAGTTAGAAACATTTCCCACAGTTTTGCAGCCAGTGCAGGGAGGAAAGATTCAAGTTCAAGTCCATGTGATGACACAATTCATGTACTTATTCACTCACTATTAATCATACTGTTTGCCTATGAGATATGGAGAATATGAAAATTAAGTGAGATAAAAAGTGAAAGTGGATAATTCAGTGCCTAGGAAATAAACTCATAGGAGGAGATAAATTTTCTAATACTGTTTGAGCATCCCTTACTGGTGGTCAATTTATCCTTCATGGTAATTCTTATAGTGACAGAAGGTTGATTTTGTTCCCTTTCTGGATAATTCTAACTCATAGAAGGTGCTTTCTTATACTGAGCTGAAAACTGCTCCCCAAAAGCTATCACCTCTTTGACCTATTTCTGCCCTCCAGTTGGAATATTGATTGTGATTTCATTAAATTTAGAGCTTAATTTAAGGAGAATTGGCATCCTTACAATATTGAATCTTCCTACCTGAGAATAATTTGAGGCTCTGATTAATTCAAGTTTTCTTCAACTATGTCCTGCACAGGTGATATTGAAGAGTGGTGTATGTCTTTTGGTGGTACTGTAACATAATGGGGGAAAACAGGGTGTCTTTCATTTCAAAACAATTCAAGTTTAAATTCTGGCTCTCTATTTATTAGACAAGGATTTAACTATCCAAGTCTGTCTCTTGATTGGCAAAATGGAAATAAAATAATCTCTCTCACATGGTTATATGTGAAAATTCTTTGCATGGTGTCTGGAATAATTGGTATTCATTATCATTAGCTACCATAATTAATATTGATCACCCAGCCTACTTTCCAGCATTTTAAGAAAAGATTCAACACACTCTTTTGGAAATCTATACTAACATTTCATTGCCTTCATTACCAAAAAAAAAAATTATTCTTAGGATAATGATAATGACGTAAGCAGCTTACATTTTCATACTTTTCTTTTAGAAGATAAAAGTATATGTAGAATAAGGTTTCTGAGAGTCCAGGATCTTGAAACAGACATCACTGGGCTTTAATACTGGCTTGTACATTTATTAGCTGTATAACATTGGGCAAGTATTGCAACTCATTGAGGTTTAGGTTCCTTCTCTGTTAAAATAGGGGGTGACGACACCACCTAACATAGAGTTTCTGTGAGTATTAAATAAGATTTACACAGGCTACCTCATGCTGCTGTGTTAAATGAGATAATGCATATTAAAAACAAACAGTATTGGATATGTTACCACAACTAATATTGAATTATTGCAATTGTCATTCCTCGAACATAGCAAATTTGTCACAGAATATGTAAAATAGATTATGGAACCTGCATGAAAATGGCTTACTCCATTCTTTTACTCTCTCTGCTCATTGGGAAAGTCAGCTAATTTCCATGATTAAGTTTCTTAGCAGAAATTTGACTTACTTCACCCATTCATTCAAAAAATGTATAGGTTTTTTCCTATAAAAATAAGAACTAGTAAAAGGCATAGTCTCTCAGAAACACTTCAAAAATGTAATTTTCTTTTCCTTTTTTTTTCATTTTTCTTTTTTTTTTTTGTAGAGACACAGACTCATTTTATTGCCCGTGGTAGGGTGCCGTGGCATCACATAGCTCACAGCAACCTCCAACTCCTGGGCTTAGGCGATTCTCTTGCCTCAGCCTCCAGAGTAGCTGGGACTACAGGCGCCCGCCACAATGCCCGGCTATTTTTCTGTTTTGCAGTTCAGCCGAGGCCAGGTTTGAACCTGCCACCTTTGGTATATGGGGCCAGAGCCCTACTCGATGGGCCACAGGCGCCGCCCAATAATGTAATTTTTAGCAACAAATGTACTGGGATGAATCTAAGCAAAAATTATAAAAATAAGTAGCCACACCCCATCCCATCTCTTATGTCCATTCATGATCATTTTATTGTCTCTCTTCTGTCCCATTTTATATCTCCTTATGACCTTAGACTCACACCTGTGTATCTGAGCACTGTACTATTGTGACCTGTTCTTTTAAACCCAAGGTCAATGATTTGATAAATCATCTCACAAAAATGTCTGCAAATACCTAGGTTTACTTTCCTTTAGAAAAACAAAGGTAAAAGTATAGCTTAGTCAAAGGACAACCCTCTAAGGTGAACATCTTCAATACTGCAATAATAAAGATAACTTGAAGGAAGTAGTCTTTTAACCTTATTTCTTAGGATAGTTCTGGGTCTAGTCTTAACCACTTCCACCTTCTGAGTTTCCTATAGAAAATTCTAGAATGTGGCTTGGCACCGGTAGCTCAGTGGCTAGGGCACCAGCCACATACACCAGAACTGGCGGGTTCGAATCCAGCCCAGGCCTACCAAACAACAAGGACAACTACAACCAAAAAATAGCCGGGCATTGTGCTAGGCGCCTATAGTCCCAGCTACTTAGTAGGCTGAGGCAAGAAAATTGCTTAAACCTAAGAGTTTGAGGTTGCTGTGAGCTGTGATGTCACGGTCCTCTACCAAGGGTGACATAGTGAGACTCTGTCTCAAAAAAAGAAAGAAAGAAGGAAAATTCTAGAATGTAAGTATGCAGTCATTTCAAACCAAACAAACAAAATCATTATTTCTTTTTTAGCAAGTGTGGACCCAGATGCTGCTCCTTTTTTCTGCTCAGTGAACATCCTCCCTGCTGTAAAATTAGAAATTTCAATTCATTATATTAGTTATGAAGTGTAAATCTTTAGAAGGTGGGGACAAATGGTTATTATTTTATTTTTAATGTATGATAGAAACCTTTTTTTTGAAATCACTGTACCTAATTTAATTGGTTAAATATAGTTATTCAAAGCCACCCACTAGAACTACAATCTTCTATTTCCCAGTTGCAGGCTGTTTGTTCCTTATTATAATTCATCTGAATATTAGAATGAACTTGCAGTCTTATTTCTGCTGGTGATAAAGAAAATACTACAGAATTCAGAACACAATGAAATGTTCAAAGCCAAATAACCAGAATATAATTTAATACCTTTTGCGCTTTTGCTAAAATAATGATTAAAATTCTAAATGATTATTTTTTAATGGTTAGAACTCCCCCACATTCAGTATTTACTATAATAACTTGTTGGAAGCCAAGGGAAATTAAATTATTTTGTGACTGGGGGCGAATGCACAGAAAGAGATTTTTGTTTGTTTGTTTCTTTAAATTCTTATTCTCCAAGAAATAAACATTGAGTAAACTGTGTTATTGAAAAGAATCATATTGCTATAACACAGTTTCACTTGTACAACTGAAGAAGGTATCTATCTTTTTAAAATACTTTCTTAATAGGTAAAATTTATCAATGAACCATATTGTGTGACTTATGTGAATTTAGTAGACATTTTTCCTCAATAACAGCTACATTTTGTATATTGACAGAATTCTGTAGAATTCCATGAAAAGGTTGCACTTACAACCAGCTGAATTAGCAGCAGTCTTTGAATTAATTATTGTGTGGAAACTCAAGGAAGGTGTTATATATGTGCACAGTGATGTTGTGTTATGGGTCCAAAAGAGGAGGTAGTTATTATCAACATTTATTAAGTACTTCCCAGGTTTGAGGACTATGAGAGGTAACTTATGAATACTATTCCATTTGTATTTTCATCTCTGAAATCATTAGTAACATCATTATAGAGATCAAAACACAGAGATAAGAAGTAATATATCTAAATTCATAATGTTAGTAATGAGTAACTTTTAAGAAGTTGACATGGCTGGTGGTCTGATCATACTCTGATATTCTCACTTATTTTAAAAAGTTTTTCGTTTATTCAGGAAGTATATAATGAGCTTTTGCTGTGTATCTAACACTCTACTACTAGGCTATGGTTTGGTTTTTTTTTTTTTAAATGATGAGAGAATTCCAATTAAATAAGGAGGAATAGATACAAATATTATTTCAGACCCATATGAAAGCCTAATATAAAAAGAGTGTAAGAAATCACCAAAGTTTCTTGTTAACAGCAAAATATCAGAAATCAGAAAACAGAGAGACTAATGACAACTGACTTGGGCTTCAACTATTTCTATTCAATAAAGTTCCTAATTGTTAGGGAAGTTTTAGAAACTAGAGTTCTTCGCTCTTCAGACATTTTCTTCTAGCATTTCTTTGACAAAGTCTTCTTTTCCATTTTTGGGGTGGTCTCTTCCTAGAATTCTTATTTGTTAGAGCTAGAATCTTGACATTTTCCTCTGATTATCTTATCTTGTTTTTACTATTTTTCTTCTACTAACTAAAATATTTCTTAACTTTACCTTCAGACTTTTAAATATCTTTTCTGTTGTTGTTTTGAATGCTAAAACTCCTTTATTATATGTCCTAATTTTCTTCTCTATCAATAATTCCTAAGAATTTTTAGTGATTTTATGAATATTTTTGGTAAAAAAATAAAATATTCTTTTTTTGCTATGAGTTCAGTATTTTCCCTCATGTTTCTGAGGTTGTTAGTACAGATTGATAACTAATTGATTTATACAGTTAGTCAGTGCATCATATATCTTTGGTAGTTACTAGCTGTGTGACTTTGAGCAGCTTTCCTAAAATCTCAGTGCCGTGTACCCTCTTGTATATAAAGAAGATACAATAACAATACCTACTTCATAAAATTGTGCAGATTAACTGACCTAGTATTGGTAAAGCTCTTACAATAGTATCTGGTACAGGCACTAAGAACTGTGAGGTCCTAGTAAAATGCTATTATTATTTTTCTAACTCTGATACATAAACTCCCTTTTTTAATGTTCAAAGTATCTAATTATACCAAAGTTTCTTCTCTTTTTAACTCTAGATCCCTCCTTTATATTAATCAGGCTAGCGATTTTCAAACTTGTTTTTAGGATCCCTTAAGAGTTATTGAAGATTAAAGAGCCTTTTTAAAGATAGATTGCATCTATTAATATTTGCTGTATTTGAAAGGAGAATAGATATTTTTAAATTATCTATTAATTGATTCAAAAAAGAAATAATGAACCTAATATGTGTTTGCAAGTGCATAGTTGGTGAGAAAAAAAATATATTTTCCAAAACAAAAAAACAGGAGTGTGACAATATTTTTATTTTTGCAAATTTCTTTAATATTTAGCTTAGTAGAAGACAGTTGGGATCTCAAATATGCGTCTTCATCTAATTATTACTAATGTATGGTTTTGGCTGAAGCTTGTAATTAAAATCTAGATCCACATAAATGTTTTGTTGGGAAATGGAAGAGTATGATTTCCAAATCATTCTCAATGTCTTTCTTTGATACCTCACCAAAATTGACAAAGGATAGTTTCTGAAAGTTTAGTACTATTGTACAATTTGAAAATCATATCTTATGTTCTAATACATTAAAATGCATTTGTTTTTATTCTATTGAGAATGGAACTTTAATGAATGTGATATTTTATAACATCCTCCTCTAGTCATTTGAAAACTATTGGTTCAACGATTTTTATGAATTATTCCAATGATACATTTTATATAATACAGAATCAAAAAATGCTTTCATTATCATAACCAATCTCATCAGGGAAGCCCTTTAAGTTTACAAGAAAGGGCACAAGTTTGGACAAATTCTAATCTTCACTTGAAATCTCAAAATTCCTCATGGACAACAAATACTGCTAATTCTGTTCTTTGCAGTGACACTCACTTTATTAATTGTTGAGAAAATGTCTGTCAAATATCCAAATCTGAGTAATAATAGTCTGTCAATTTTTTTAAGTAAAAGTTATTTTCCATGAAAAAGAAACTAGCTCAGGTTGTAACTCAGACAATCTCAAGAAAACATTTCCTAGTGACAGCCGTCACACTCCACTATTCAGAAGCACTTTATGCATACTTCCCATTTGTCAAACAGAATTTTAAAAAGATGTGTGCTTAGGATCAAGATTTAATAAAAGTAATAATTTTTAGTGCATCATCAAGACGTTCATGAATGAAAATGCTTTGCTTTTCTTTTTTTTCTTTCTGTGAGTGAGTGGCATAGAGAATATAAGAACTACAAGTACAGAGTTTAGTACCATTGCTTCGATTTGGGCTAACATGTCAGCAGTTATACCCACCACTTCTTTTTTTTTAACAAAAGCAACTTTATTGAGTTATAATTTACCTACCATAATATTGACCCTTGTAGAGTGTACAGTTCAGCAGTTTGTAGTATATTCACAAAGCGTACAACTGTGATCACTGTCAAATTCTAGAAAAATTCATCACACAAAAGAGGCCCCATGCCTATTACCAGTCACTTCTCATTCCCCCTCCTCTCGGCTCTGGAAACTACTATTTACTTTCTCCATGTCTTCACCTATTCTGGATAGCTCATTTAAATGGAATCAATCAATATATGGCCTTTCGTGTCTGGCATCTTTCAATCAGTATAATGATTTTAGAGTTTAGCCATGTTATAGAATGTATTATTGCCAAATAATATTTTTACCATGTAATTTTTATTGCCAGGTAATATTCCATTTGTATAGATATATGACATTTTATTTATCCATTGATAAATTGACAGACATTTGGGTTGTTTTCCACTTTGGGGCTACTATGAATAATGTTGCTACAAACTTTCTTATACAAGTTTCTGTATGAACATGGTTTTATTTTTCTTGAGTGTATAACTAGCAGTAGAATTGCTGAGTCATATAGTAAGTCTTTGTTTAAGCATCTGAGGAACTATTTCCAGGCTATTTTCCAAAGTGGCTGCACCATTTTACACTCATATCATCAATGTATGAACCATAAAATTTCTTTCTCATTATCTTTTTATTATAGCCATCTCAATGGGTGACAAGTAGTATCACATTGTTGTTTAAATTTAAATTTGCATTGTCCTGACAACTAATGATGTCAAGCATGTTCTAATGAGATTAGTGGCCATTTTTATATTTTTCTTTTAAAAAAATGTCTGCTAGAATTTTTGCCTAATTTTTAATTAGGTTGCCTTTTTATTATTGATCTGTAAGAGTTCTTTATATATTTTAGATACTTAATCCTTAGCAGATACATGATCAGCAGCTATTATCTATGTGATAATATATAATTAATAATACAATAATATATATTCTTCTCACAGAATATATGTTTTTTACTTTAATGATGATATCACTGAAGCACAAAAATCTTAATTTGATGAAGTCCAATTGAGGTATTTTTGCTTTTGTCACAGCTTTCATTGTCCTGAGAAGCTTTTGCTTAATCCAAGGGCAAAAAGACTTATTATTATGTTTTATTCTCAAAGTCTTATGTTTTTAGCTCTTACATTTAGGTCTTTATTCCATTTTGAGCTCAGTTTTGCTTAAAGTGTGGGGGGAATTGCTGGGCACAGTTTCTAATCCTAGCACTCTGGCAGACCCCGGTTGCTGGATCCCTTGAGCTCAGGAGTTTGACACCAGCCTGAGCAAGACCCCATCTCTATGAAAAATAGAAAAATTAGCTGGGCATGGTGTCACACACCTGCAATTACCGCTACTTGGGAGGCTGAGGCAAGAGAATCACTTGCAACCAAAATCTCACTTGCAAGAGTTTGAGGTGGCTGTGAGCTAAGATGCCATGACACTCTACCCAGGGCAATGTAAAACTCTGCCTCAAATAAATAAATAAATAAATGTGGGGGGAAGGACTTAGTACTTTTGCATGGATATCAGTTGTCCCAATACCATTTGTTGAAAAGACTATTTTTTCCCCCATTGAATTGCCTTGGGACACGTACTAAACTTTAAAGTGTAATACTTTAATTACAAATATAAGTATTTCTTTGTACACCTTCAGTTCTATTCCATTCATCTATATGTCTACTTACCTGTATTGATGACTGTAACATTGTAATAAGTATTGAAATTAGGAAATGTGAGTTCCTTAACTTTGATTTTCTTTTCAAGGTTGTTTTGGTTATTCATGATCTCATACTTTTCTGTATGAATGTTAGGATCAGTTGTGTCAATTTATGCAAAAAAAACCCAACATAATTGAGGTTTTGATAGGAATTGTATTGATTCTGAAGGACAATTAGAAAATTTTTACATCTTAATAATATTAAGTTGTCTGATTCATGAACATGGGATATCCTCTATTTAGTTCTTTAATTTTTCAACAATTTTATTGTTTTTAGTATGTAAGTCTTATTTTTTAAAATTTATTTCTTAGCATTTTATTGCTTTCAATGCTATTGTAAATTGAGCTGTTTTCTTAATTTCATTTCTAGATTGTTCATTATCTGTGTATAACCCGATTTAGTTTTACATATTGGTATTCTATCTGGCAACTTTGCTTAGCTTTTTTATACCTCTAATAATTCTTTCGTGGATTCTTTAGGGTTTCTACATATAAGATCACATCACTTGCTAATAGACATGGTTTCACTTCTTTTCTCTTTCTTACCTAAATGCCCTTATTAGATCCTCCAGTACAATGTTGAATAGAAATGGTGAGAACAAACATTATTCCTGATCTCAGGGGAAAAAATATTTAGTTCCTGAACATTAATTATGATGTTCTCTCCACTCATACTGCTTTTTCACAATCAATGCAAATGTTAACATAGTTAAAGGGAGAAATAACACCTTTGTATTATTATAAAATGAGGTTCATCTCATGGAGTACACAGCAAGTGTCTTGAGGATCCATATGGATATGCACATCCCACCTTAAGAATCTCTAATTTAGGATGGAACTTAAAATCTTTCCTTCTATCCTACATCCAGCCATGACCTAGAATATTTCAGTATCCATAGAAGTGACCTATCTTATACTACAATTCGTCTAGTATTACAGCTATTCAATTTCCTACAATAATATCATCTATACTTAAATCTGTGACCTGCACTGTGACAGACACTCTCTGAACTTTTGTCATTATCTTAAGCTGCAATATTCCCAAATCTGTGAGAAGGTTTTTTTGTGGTGGTGGTAGAGGACAAAGAGGAAAAATAAATACATAACTGAGAAATAATTGCATGTGAGTAGTTTAGATATCTCAAAATCCTTTCCATAAAGAAAAACAAAAGTCCATATTTTAAACTTTGTAAAGAGCATGTGTTTAAAATATGTGAGCTAAAAACAAGAGACTTAGAGGAAGAATAGAGAGAAATGAGAAGGAAGAAATGAAAGCAGTTTTCTATCCAATGCTATTATTCTAGAAAAAGGAATCATCAAACAATTGGGGGAAAAATTTATCATGAATAAATTGCTAATTTAAAAATTAGGCACAAAGATTATAAATAAATCACAATTTTGGTTGCTGGAGTACTATCAATTTAAAAGGCTGGATCTATTTGACTTTTTAAAATAAATGATCTAAATAACATAGTACCTAATAAATCTCTAAGTCTGCATTGAACCCTAAGCTTTTTGTAGTAGTAAAATGCCAAGTCAGTGAAGAAAACCTAGATGAAGAGATTCAGAATTTGAAAAAAGTTTTCCATTGGATTAGAGATTCCTTGAGGACAAGCATACTACTTTTTATTGCCATGTGGCCATCACCAAATACACAGTGCCTGAAAGGCTCAATAAATGAAAGATAGAGGATGCAAGGTTAGATGGGTAAATGAATCAGGAAGTTGAAATAAAATAGATGACTTGAAATGTAGACCAAGTATGGAGCTAAACATTAATCTGAAAATACTTCTGACAAAATTGTCTCTGATCCCTCAGTGAAAGGATGTTGAAGTCATTGTAAGCATTTCCCTGAAAATATCCCAGCCATTCTGCTATGGAAAAATGTATTATAAAACAAAATGAAAACTAAATACAAAATATTAAGCTAATCTTCAGTAGAACTTAAATAGATGTAAAAATCTGGTTTGTGGCTTAAATAACATTATAACATGCAGTTAGCAATGGTGTATCCATCTACGAATACTACATGTAACATTAACTTGATAGGCATTTAAAAAAATAAAGTTAAGAAAACAAAATTTTAATGTAGGGAGGAGGTTAATTTTACATATATATTGAAGAAGGCAGATGTGTAGCTGCCAGCCAGCCTCTCTGATGACGCAAAGGTACCACCACAGATGGAATGATTGATTTAAAAGGGAATGGCTGAAGCTCACTCAGGCATTCAGCAGCTGAAGCTCGCTCAGGCTTTTCAACAACTACCCATCTTTACTAAGATTCTTATATACCCCAAATAATCAGATAGCAATATCCAAGGACAAAGAACATGAAAGGTAACAAAATCTGCCATAAACATACTTCGCTTACAACAAAGCATATACACACTTTTTAAAACCAAGAATATCCTGTTTGGATATAAACAACAATGGAGATAAACCACAAAGCAAGATTTTGGGGAAATAAGAGGTTTAAATGCTTGATCCTTTAATAGATCATTTGGAGGCAGTTAATCATCTTAAGGGAGTAGCCTGGAAAAACTCAAGACATACAAGTATCTGTTTGCAGCCCTGCATCCACAAAGCTCCACCTTAAATCACTTTTACATGATTAGGTTCTAAGCCACATATGGAGTTCTATCCAGGATTTTTTCCTTTCTACTCACAAAAGACCTTAAACTTGCCTTCACAAGATGGAACCATTTAAAGGTTTACTTATAGGCTTTTTGCCTATACTGCTTCTGTGAGCTGGGGGAGAAAATCCTCCAAAACTCACATCTAGCCCAAGTACTAGAAATGTTCCTCCTCAGGGCCTCGCACCCCAAGGAGCACACTTGAGACCCATTGACCTTACAAGGGCACAGATGACTGTGCCCCTTCACAGATACATATAGTAGTTATTTGAAATGAATTCGTTAGAGTAGTGAATATAGTGAATTCATTAGCAGTGAGTAGTAAAAAATTTTTATGTCAATATGGAGAACTAACACAGTCAGGAGGAGACTGAGTAATGTGTATATTCTGCGAAATTCAAAAGTGAAAGGAAAAAAAAAGATCCCAAATGATCTATTAAAGATCAAGCATTTAAACCTCTTATTTCCCCAAAATCTTGCTTTGTGGTTTATCTCCATCATTGTTTATAACCAAACAGGATATTCTTGGTTTAAAAAAGTGTGTATATGCTTTGCTGTAAGCAAAGTATGTTTATGGCAGATTTTGTTACCTTTTGTGTTCTTTGTCCTTGGATATTGTTATCTGATTATTTGGCGTATATAAGAATCTTAGTAAAGATGGGTAGTTGCTGGGGTTCTTTGGTATTTATCAAAATGGATTACTAGAGTATATACAATTCAGACTTCAGCTGTGAAGGTTCTTTTCTTGGTGCAATATCTGTGCTCCTCTGTTCTGTGTTGATGATGTAATGAGAAAAATCATAGGCAAATCAGGAAATAACTCTCAGAGGTGGAGATGGATTCACTTTATTGCTAGTCCTCCCTTGAAAGAATATCTAAGAAGTTAGGGAGAGATCTATATAGTGCACAAGGGACGCAGTCACTTAGTGATGGTCTTAGATCATAGATAAGAACTATGCCGAGAATGAATAATCTTACACTTCTCAGATACTGCAGGCTTGTGCCATATATCCCTCGGTTGCAATGTTTCAGCGTACATGTGTGCAATATAATGAATTAAATGTATTGCCCCTCCACTTTGCTTCACCTTTTTTGTATGATACAGTTTCTGAATGGAAATAAGCCCAAGAAGAAACAGGCTATTTAAGTCAAAAGTTAAAACACTCCAAGGAAGCTTAAGGAAATGAGATTAAATAACCAAGAGGATGGGGTGTGAATGGAGGGTGGTCTATAAGGAAAGACTCAAAAAAATAGGCTTTTGACATCTAGAAAAAGAAATGTCAAAAACATTTGTGATAAATGTTTGAAAAGAGAGACTAGACTTGTTTATCAATTACCAGAATCTTAGAACCAAAACTCAGACTTTTAAAGAAGTAAGGACAAATAAAAGTAATACTTTGGTACATCGAGTACTAAATAGATGAAACTCGCTGTGCAGGCTAATAGTACACGCATAATAATGCAGATAGTTGCAAAAAGCTTTAGTTAAATTCGTAGTTGGCATATCCATACTGTGTTGTGAGTTTTACAATCCAGGGCATACAACGGAGAATATTCTAGTGTTTGAAGCTAACATCAGAGAAGGCAGTTGTTCAGGGGAATATTCTTTGAGAGCATAGTCAGATCCTAAATATTGGACTGGACCAAGGAGTTGACCATGTATGTCAGTCTGTATGTTATTAGAAACAGGAAAAAGTGGACCAAGGAGTTGACCATGTATGTCAGTCTGTATATGTTATTAGAAACAGGAAAAAAAGCACTGATCATCCTCAGTTAAAAAATGAACCATTTGGCTTGGCGCCTGTGGCTCAACGGGCTTAGGCTCCAGCCACATACACCTAAGCTGGGGGTTCGAATGCAGCCCAGGCCCACCAAACAACAATGATAGCTGCAACAAAATGGCCAGGCGTCCCAGCTACTTGGTAGGCGGAGGCAGGAGACTCGCCTGAGCCCAGGAATTGGAGGTTGCTGTGAGCTTTGATGCCATAGCACTCTATCCAGGGTGACAGCTTGAGGCTCTGTCTCAAAAAAAAAAAAAAAAAGAACCATTTTAGGGTGGCACTTGTGGCTCAAAAGAGTATGGTGCCAGCCCCATATACCAGAGGTGGTGGGTTCAAACCTAGCCCCAGCCAAAAACTGAAAAAAAAAAAAAATTGTAAAGACTGATTAACAACTACTTGTAGTCATGGTGATGATAGGTGTAATACCATTATTTTCAAAACAGTTCTACCTAAGGTGTATTCAGTAAGTTCTCACCTAACATAGTCAATAAGTTCTTGGATACTACAATAACAGTGTAATAATATTACTTTCACCATAGGCTAATACAAAGTTAAGTTCCTATATGGCATATTTAGAACATAAGAACATCTCCGCACTTCTGAATAAAGATCAAAATATGCTAATATTAAACATTGAAATAAATGTGAGGTATACATATACATACAGTTAAGAAAGGTTAAGAACACAAGTAAAATAATTATTTATCCATTTATTTCAGTTCAGGGTATTGGGTAGCCCGGCCTCTCCTGGCAGTTCAAAGCACAAGGCAGTAGTTAACCCTGGCCAGAACACCATCCCACAGCAAGACACACACACTCAGACAGGAACAATGTAGACATGCCAGAGAACCTAATTTGCATATCTTTGGGGGATGTGAGCAGAAATGCACACAGATATAGAGAGAAAATGAAAACTCCACACAGATTGCCCTTGCTGGAAATTAGGTTTTTTTTTTTTCATCAATACTATAATGAAAGGACATTGAATGAAATGATATTATTCAAGCACCTACTGTATATAGAAAGACTTTTGTGTTAACAGGACAATTTGTTGATTTCCTATGATATAGCCTATCCAAAAATAGAATAACTCAATAACACACGGATTTTACATAGTAAAACCCCTCCTTAACTTCTCCTCTTTGATCTGGGCTATATGATCTCTTTACCCTTTCCTGATTGGGTCTATTTTTCACCCATTAGATAACGTCTATCATTACTGTTGCATATGCCCTAACATTCAATAAGCACACATTTTACAGTGGCAGCGCTACATTACTGACTCTTATTTACCTTACTCAGAGCCCCAGGTCTAGTTCTGGCCACTCATCCTGGCCATTCCCATCTTCTATCAGGTTAGTGATAGTCCGAACTTAATACTTGTTTTGTACTTGCCCTTTTCTGAACTTGTGTTGACAGGTCATTTCTTATTTGTCAAAGTCTCTTTGAATTAATTTCCTCTTTTTTCCTTTCTAACTGGGTTATTGGAAAATCTAATCAGGATGCTTGCTCTTCCATCATTTGGAGCATTGATAAACATTACTGGAATGGACCTGATCCCAAAGGATCATCCTGCTATATGCCTCATCTTTCTTTCTTCAGCTTCTCATGTGAGTGCAACATTTTTGCCTTTGAGGAATTATCATAGCTGGGCAGTTCACCCTGGCAATTATTTATGGTATAAATGCAATCATTTTAATTCCCCTTCTCTATTATTGGTGTTAGCCAGTCCTTGACTTGGGCAAAAACCATCAGGTTTATGAATGCTGTCCAAATAATAGTGCCTATATTGCAGTAAACATATATATTAGAACATCTTGATGAACCAAGTTAACTTGTAAGACACATAGTATGACATTCAACTGACCAGATAGTTGTTCCTATTCGATGACCAGCGGCCTGAAGACATTAGATTGCATCATTTCCATTACGGATGGGGGAGCAGAAGTTCAGTACTCACGTCTTTTTCTATTGGACATAAAACCAACTGTGATGAAGTTAGACTCTTAATGAAGAGTCCCACCTAAAGCTTGTGGCCTTCCCTTTGTGTTATAGGAAATTTCCTCGTGAACTAACAGTGCAATTGTTTTAGCCATACCTTTGAGATCTACTCCAGCCATATGAAACCATTTAAAGACAGAGACATGTGAAAGATCTCTTTAGTGCTGGGTGCGATTTGATGAGACATAAATTTAAATGTTAATAAATGTATAGAATGGATGTATATATTGACAATATCTATTTGATTCAGAGAACATTAGATGTGAGCTTCTATATTTGCCTTGTATTTGACATTTAGAATGGAGAGGTACTCTGCTGAGTAACAAAGTTCCTTGACACAGCTAAAGAGCTGACATTTAAACAAGAACCTATGAGCCTTTCAGATTTACCAAGCAAAGGGAAAATCTTCAGAGTTTAGTCTTTTGTTATACTACTACGTTAGACATATGGAAAAGCTATATCATAATAATTTTAAGAGTAGCAAACATCAATTCAACACACACATTTACCACATATCACTTTTGTAAGTGTCCAATCATCGAGCCTCCAGACGAACACTTGGAGAACCATCAGCCTCCCAAGTGAAGGAAGGCAGCATGGTCTGTCACACCAAATATGGTTCCTCGTAGGCAATTACATCCATTCATATCTAAGCGTACTTGGTAAAGGAACTTCTAAATGACAGCTCTAAAAGTTGAGGGTTTAATTTTAAAATGGTAGCAAAGTGGCTTGCTGCTCGTTTGATTTTTAATTCTCAAATTATTTAAATTGATATTAGTTTTCAAGTATTTGTTATAATGGTATTATTTTAAAGCCTAAGTGTTTCAGAGTTGGTCTTCTACTAAGTAGAAAGTAATAGAATAATATATGTAGAGACAATGAATATACTTTGAGCTACTCAATATCTTTAAGTTTATTTATTTAGCAAACACTTATATATTTTTAATGGACCAGGCACTATTTTAAGTGCCTTAGAAAGATAAACTTATTTAATCCTCAAAACAACACTATGATTGATGTATTATCATTTTCATAATTATAGATCAAGAAACTGAGGGACAAAGAAATTAAATAACTTAAAGTAATATTACTAATAAGTGACAGAACTGAAATTTGAACCTACATAGTCCATCTTAAAATTGTGTGCTCTTAGCCACTGTCTAACACTGTCTACTAAATGAAAATGAACATTTTATGGTACCTAATGAATCTTTCCATTATGTTAATATAAGGGCTAAAAGGTTTTACTGTGGAAAACATGATTCTAACACCACAAACAGCTGTGTACTGGTATTTCTACTCATTTTTTATGCAAAAGGTTAATTTGTGTGATATTTCATATGACAAATAGCTTTAAATTTGAAGGAAAAAAATCCAAATTAGAACAGAAGGATTTTTACCATCAACAAAACCATTTAGTACAACAGAGAACAAAGGGTAAAAAAGAAACAATTGCTTTTTTTAAAAGGGGGGTGTTATTATAATCAAGAAATAATCTTAGAAACCATAACAAATCTTAAGTCCCTCTGTCTCTGGAAAACCAAGTACTGAGCTATGTGCACAACAGAGAGTTGGTAAATATTTGTGATGGAGATTTTCACCAGTATATCTTCCTTCCTTACCAGATGCTTACCTTTTTATCCCTGGAGGTATATTCTCAGCTAAATTGTTTTCCTTACAGTATGGCCAATCAGAAAAGTTCACATTTTTGGATAGCCATAGCCATCATAGAATTTGTCTTGATAAAATGACAGCAACGTAATGTAAGCCGGCGAATAGCAAAGTTGTCTCACCCTTGGCCTCCCTTTCCATTTATTTTTTTTCTGAATCCTCTATCCAACTCATCTCTCAAAACATTGACGCCATAAGGCCATTGATGCCAATATGTAAGCAGCTCAGAGATCTCTGGGCATCGCTTTACCCTTGTGGTACTATGTGTTAAGATTATAACATCAAATGTAGGAATTAGTCAATTAAGCTGGGGAGGTACCTAAGAGTAAATCTTTTTAAGCATCCAAAATCATTTCATATCTGCAGCACTTTCATAAGATAACCTTTGCTCCTCTGAAACTTATTTATGACAATTGTCAAGAAGGGGTACATCAGAGAATTCAGCTGATATGGAATGTAGCATACTCACTGTTAAAGGCCACATCAGTCTCAGCACTCCATTTCTTATAAAATTAAATGATGGTTGACAATGAAATTCAAGCTTCTGATTCTTATTAAGGCTGACTATTGAAACTTGATTAGGCCTATAATTACACACTGCTTGAATCAGGAATGTCAAATAATAGGGCAGGACCTCTATAGCTCGGGAATCAACTTACAACCTAAGTTGGCCTATGAACAACCTGAGCAGACAGCACTCAGTCATAAATTGTCCTGAGTTTAACCTGGTAAGAATTGTTGGGAGGATATTCTCTGCCAAGTGTCCGAAATGGAATTCTCTACTTCTGTGACTCTAGCTGATCCTGGGCACTCAGGAGAGAGAGAAGCAAAGAGATAGCAAGTGAAAAAGAGAGACCAAAAGCACTAATGTGGTCTGTAATTTGTGGTTAATAAATAAAACCAAGAAAATCTATTATATTTAGTCATAAAAAGTACATAGAACTAAGAAGTTTACTAAGATAATGTTTAAATTTTTTGTTATTGCTTTTGTATAGAAGTAACTTAAGCAAAATATACATTCATCCTTTGTTTTGAAAGGAAATAAAATCCCAATAAGCTACCTGAATGATGTTAGATGTATTTAAATATGTAAATGAACTATATGGATGAAAAAATAAATTCTTCTGTCTTTCAAAATCTTGAATAAAACTTAATTTGGGAAAATGTGAAATGGCATTCACTTATGATATGATAAGCCATGTATACAACAAGTTTTCTACTGTGATATGCTGCTCAATTTTAGTTTTGGCAATTTTATAGTGCTTATTGGTTGCACACACCCTAGGTAGCTATAGCAGCATAGCTATTGCAGTAAACCTGTAGCAGGTTAAGTCGAAGAGATCAGAGTATATGTCAAATGGCAGTCTAAAACTGGCCAGTACACACATTCGAGAGACAAAAGACATTCACATTAAAAAGTAGCAAGCCTAGGCAGAAGCGTCATAACCTTGACTTAAAAAAAATGTCACTTGACTTCTATGATCTGATCCATGCTATGTCTCACCTTGTCTCCACTGCTTAACTGGCATTGACTTAATGCTCCTCTTTCTTGGACGATTCCATTAACTTTGGGTTTCTGGTAATAGTTCTGCTGAACTCAATCTTGGTCCTAATTTAGCTTCTCTGCCACCTTAACTCTAAACACAGACCAATAGACCCCTTCAGTTTCCACCATATTGGTTTTTTCCTTGGGAAAATTGTGTGATATTTTATATGACAAATAGCTTTAAATTTAAAGGAAAAAATCCGAATTAGAAGAGTAGGATTTTTCCATCAACAAAAGTATTTAGTACAGCAGAGAACAAAAGGTGAAAAAAAATAATTACTTTTTCAAAAAGGGGGGTTTATTATAATCAAGAAATAATCCTTACCTGAAAATGAGTTCTATCCTAGAAGTTAGAAGTTCTGTTCTACCAAAAATTAGTGGTATGTTTCTGGTAAGTTATCTGATTTTTCTATGTCTTAGATTATTTGTTATGCTATGGGATGACTGAATTATATCACTGTTAAGATCTTATAGAAATTAATATTTTAGTCTGATATCTCTGGGTTGATGCTATCATTTCATTGATTCTGAGAGTAATGAAGTATTTGACAGTGGGATAAAGAAAGACCAAGTGTATCAGAAGATATAGTACCAAGATTTTTAAGAAAATTTGAGAATGAACAGCTTAGGTGCAATTTTTAATGCATGAATTTCTTGGTGTTTCACTATGGCATCATTTTACCACAGAATTTTCAACACTTTTAGTTTCCAGCTTATATTAGGAGATCAGGTTGACTCAGTGATACATTAACATCATGCTATCTGCACTTTTTCAGCTTTTAATTTTCAAGACGTTGCCAAGTAAAATGATTGTTTTTGACATTATTTGACTTTCTTGATTCAAGTAGGGTGTAATTATACCCCTGATCAAGTTACTGCGGATAGTCGGAATCCAAAGAGAGATACCACATGTGGAAGCTTTATGGTTAATCACAAACAGATACAACTGGGTTTTGCTTACCACACGCTGTATTCTTAAGGAAATTTCTAC
Source organism: Arctocebus calabarensis (assembly GCA_963573935.1). Classification (NCBI taxonomy): domain Eukaryota; kingdom Metazoa; phylum Chordata; class Mammalia; order Primates; family Lorisidae; genus Arctocebus; species Arctocebus calabarensis. Next base: position 22,298 of record CAUYON010029564.1, read on the forward strand.
TTTTTCCAATAAGCATAATAAAAAGATCACACATAAACATATGCCAATGTATACTTGGTGTTTCAATTAAATATAAAAGTAGGAAGTAATTTTAAGTTTCATAACATCATTCAAATTTGCAGTGTCATTTCATAGAGACTTTTAAACTGAAATGTTCCATTGTAGTAAATGCATTCTTCTGCTACTGAAAACTCAAGTTAATCATTCTGACCAGAACAATAAGGAACTGACACATCCAGTCAATTTAGTTTAAAAGTAACCTCAGAAAAAAGAGAAAAAGAATTCAATTTGTCAGCTCATTTAGACACAACTTGTCTAAGACTTCTTTCCAAATGTTTTTACATGGAAGGTACTATCATCACACAGAGTATTTATCACACAAAGTCAAATTTCAGGGAAGGAGACGCTATTAATTCTCACATGTGTTATTTATTTATATTCCTATTTATCGTAAATTATTTCTGGGATTATCATCACTCTGTACTTAATCACTAACATGGAGGTCAGTTTCTAAAACCGAAATAAAATCGGCATTAAAACAAGACTTGAAGAGACCAAATAGAACTGCCGCTGATGCTAACTTTTTGTTAGTTCTTGAGGTTAAATTTGTTGTCAACAGAAACTCTTGTGGTTGAAGCGTGTTTCCCCAAAAGATGTATTTAAGTTCTAACCCCAGAGAGTTGTGAATGTGATCTTATTTGAGAATAGAGTCCTTGCAGATTTTATGAAATCAAAGTGAGATCACTAGTGTGGACCCTAATACAATATGATGGATATCTTTAAAAGAAGAGAAAAATGCCACGTAAAGACAGGGACAAACAGGGAACAGTACAGGTCGGAGTGGTGTAGCTACAAGTCAACAGACACTAGGGATTGGCAGTCACTCTTAGAGGACAGGAAGAGGCCAGGAAAGAGGGTACCAGAGTCCCACCGGAAGAATATCCTCACAGATACTTTGATACCAGACTTCCAACCAGAACTGTGAAAGAATAAATTGTGTTGTTGTAAGGCAGCCAGTTTGTGGCACTAATAAATGAATAGAGTTCCTTGCCAATATCCTTCATATTACCTTGGTTGTAAAAGAAAATGTGAATAGTATTGAATAAAGCTTGATATGACAGCATCTTATCAGCCACCTGCATTCATGGGCAACAGCTTTTAATTCCAGTGTACTACTGAAGACAGCCTGAGTTTTAAATGTTGGAAGGCATGGCATTTTAAAGATGTAAAACTAGCATCAGTCTGGATGATGATGTGCTATTTTTATTTTATGGAAATGGATTTTCATTCTAAAAAGCTTATTAAGATTTCTCACCAAGAAAGTTCATTTTGTAAATTTAGAAATGGTTCATTTTGGGTAGAGGAAATTATTTGATAATAGTTGATTGGGGCATTTGCTTTTCTCTTTTCTGCTTCTTGATCAGTTATCATTTGAAATGGGAAAAAGAAAAACAACATTCTTGACCTGGCAAGCAGGTTTTTATTTTAATGATGCTTTGGGGCAGAATTGTTTTTGATACTTGAGTTAAATGCTTTCATTAGTACATATTTATTTTCCTTGAAAAGTGAAGAAGGCATAATCAAGAATAAAAGTATATTTTTTATGATTTTAGTTGTGCCTTAGTTTGGTTCTATTGGACAAAGTGCAGGTGCTTTCTAGGTATTGGACAGTACCTTAAAAGCACTTCAAACTACTAGCTATTACCTATTTTAAAAATAAATGTCAGTTTTTCTTTTTATCTAAATAATGAAAAAGCCACATCAACAAGTGTCGGTAAATACCAGTACTGTCTCCATCCCTGTTCAGGATTATACAGAAAATATAAGGAAATGAAAAGTTTATTTCCTGCCTCCAAAAAGAAATTTATAATCTACTTGAGAAGAGAGGATAAATGGCATCTTTATTAAACAACTGGAAAACAATGTAGCAAAACATGTTGAACCCCAAACTATGTGGAATGATGGCTTCCCAAAATCACAGCTTCAGTTATATATTGATGTCAGCCAAAAATTTATATAGGAGAAGCCAAGCCTGGAATTTTACCGATGCAACACCAAAATCAACCTGTGGTATATATTTTTGTACTCCAGGTTTTCTTAATGAAGAGTTCTTTGTAGGATAAAGTAATCTGGTTGCCTGGGCTATGAGTGGGGTGGACATGGTGCATGGATATTCTTCCTTATCACTGAAGAAAGGGGGAGGCGTTGGATCAGAAAGGAAGAAAAATGATCAGGTATCACATTAGCGTAGCAGTTATGGTTGGAGCCAACATATATGCAAAATTAGAGCTGAGTGATAGAAGGGTTAATATCACAGTATAGCTAATATTATTAAAATGTAAGTATTGTCAGAAGCCAAATGACCTTCGAAATAATGAAGATGTATAGACTCAGATATGAATAAAACAGTGAGAATAGAAAACTGATGTCTACAACCAAAAAGATACTCCAAGGAAGGGAAAATTTATCTTTTCAGAATACATCAGCCAGTGCTCTGCCAAATGGCTACCCCACCAACTAATACAAAAGAAAACAAAACAAATAACCCATGTCATCAGCACATTTTGTCTGCTACTTTGGTCAATGATTGTCTTTCACACTAACTTTTAGATATACAGATACCACAGTGGATGTTACAAAATGCATATTAATGAACATTGGACTTTAATTAAGTCTACTAATATTGTAAACTAAACTAAGGGGTAAACATATATCATTTCAAATAGTTTCAATTCAAAACTTCAATAAAAGAAAATAATATCCCACATTTGTCATTTCCTCCTCAGAATATGATATTTGGTTTTCTTTGTAGAATGCTGGGATTTCCCTACATGCTAGTTTATATATTAATTTTTACCTTCTCAAAGATAATTATGTGATTAGAAGGCAGAGTGGACACAAAAATGTTTAAGAGCTAAATCTGCTCAGATTTATTGTGTATTTGATTGACTGTGGAAATGACTTTCAGTTGACATCTGAGCCAACAAGTTAGCTGAAATAAAATTTTGCTTAATACCTTTGCATCAATAATCTAGGCACAGCCTCATTGATTGAGAAAGTCTGATCAATAGAGTATTACTGGCTGCCTAACTGTAACTTTGCCAGACTTTTTTTGCTAATTCTGCTGATGACCTTCTTACCACTGCTTTTCAGCTTCTCCTTTTTTTTTACTTTGAAATTCAATTTGCTCCATTTGCCATTATTTAAGGAATTTACACATTCAATTGATTTTATCCAACTGCTTAAGTTAGTATATGGGATGTAAGAGATTGTACCAGTTGTGATGGGTGAAGCGTTGAACTGCCAAAGTACTAATATGGTTCGCAAGTAATGCATATCAAATAAACTCGGGAAAAATTATCCAGAACAATCATTAGGAATTTGAAACATCAAAAAATGGCACATTCCACTTTTTAAAGATAACGCACATAGCACATGTAGCACATAATCTACAAGTATTAGTGAGGGGAAACATATTGAGAGGAAAACAAATGCAAATCTGGTTTTCATGATAGCAGGATAAAAAAGGAAAGAAGGAAAAATATTCCTAATAGAGAAAGAAAGTTTATGGAATAAATTAGAACTTAGCAAACTTTGAAATAATTATTGAGAACTAGGAAGAGCATGAGAGTTCTATGCTACATGCAGGTTGGGAAGTTAATCTGCTACAGTTTCATAGATGCTGGCAGAAGACACAAGACTCTGGGGTCAGAAGCAAAGGACTTCATAATTTCAGCACTAGCCAAAGTAAAGCATTTCTGCTGGTTCTCCTTGCCCCAATTACACACAGGAAGGCCAGGAGGACCAGGTAACATCTGCATATGAAGTATGTTGTATTACAGAAGAGCAGTTCTGAACTTTAGCTATCCTAATCTTTTATGATAAACAATAAGCATTTTGCTCTTTTTTCCGAAAGTAGACACTATCTCTTTCAATGCTTTTGCTCTATAAACATCCATGTCATGATAATCCAGACTAAAAAGCATATTCCTGTTTGCAAAATCTGCAGAAACAAAAGACTCATGAAGATTTGTCTTCCAATGATGTGAGCCTCTCTCTCAGTTTATATTTATTCAAATCAGACTAGGCTGAGACCTGAAGAACCACATTCCCCCACTAAATCCCTAACACCTCAATTCTGGACCTCTTCACCTTCAGTGACCTCTTCCACTCTAATTAAGCAACTCATTCTTGTAGTTAAATGTGGACCTTGTCTTCCCTCAGACCTATTTCCTCACTAGAAAACAGAATTTCAATATCGACCAATCTCTGATCACAATATCCCTTTCAGTTCTCTCACTTAATAACCATTGCTATTCTTCAGGCCCTCGATTCCTTTTCTTTCCTACTCACATCCATATCCACCAGTAGCCTTTCATCTTCACATCCACCCTTTCCAGCTTAATCTCCATTGCCCATCCCTTCAACCACTCTTGTATCAACATCCTTATTTATCCCATTTTCCTTCCTTAGCATTTTCCCAGTACAACATCTGTTTGAATAAAATCAATTATCAGCTTTTTCTCTCAGATGGACCTCAGCTAATAATCACTGTTTGTGAAATTGCAAATTGGTTTTTGGATAAATTCATAGTCTCCGATCTCAACCTGACTCTCAATACATCTTTTATCTTCTTCCTTTGTCTCAACTCTCAATCAGTATAGCCCACATTCACAAAAAGTGACATCATTTCCTGTGCACAGGTGAAAAAAAAAAAGAGAGAGAGAGTACCAGATGAAAATTCTCTTAACTTTTTAATACCAAACCTGCAAAAATCTTGTTATGAGATCCTACTTTTTTCTTCTGCTCAAAAGTAGAAGATTATGTCTCCCACCTCCCCGCCCCCACCTAAAGTTACTTCTGCTATCTATGCTTTGGGCTTGTGTCAGAACCTGCTGATTGTCCTCCAATATCCATTCCTTACAAAATTGTAGCTGGGCATGTGGCTGTCCAGAATCAAGACCACAATTTTTATCTAACTTTCAGTAAAGTATGGCCGTGGAATAAAAGCAAGGAATGTATGTAACTTCCGGGAAGCATCTTTGGAAGCAAAGGATGTAACCTTCACCCTCTCCCTTCTTACTGCTGTACGGAACATAGATGTAAGGTCTGGAACAGCAATGTTCAAAATCCTCATGTGAACTACAAGTGCAAGACAGAAAAGTCAAGTTAAATTTTCTACCAGTTACATTGAAAACGTAAAAAGAAACGGATAAAATTACTTTTAATAATAGATTTTATTTAATCCAAAAAGTACAAATTATTGTAACTTCCACATGTAATTAATACATAAGTAATTGAGATTTTTACATTTTGTTGTACTAAGTCTTCAAATTCCACCATGCATTTTATACTTACAGCATTTCTCAAGTTGCACTAGCTGCATTTCCAGTGCTCAATAGTACCTGTAGCCTTTGGTAACTACATTGACTAGTATAGGGCTGGAGTTCCACCTTGAGGCAATATTATGTAAAGAAATCAGGATCAGCACCTATAGCTCAGCAACTAGGGTGCCAGCTGCATGCACCAGAGCTGGCAGGTTCGAGTCCAGCCAGAGCCTGCCAAACAACAATGACAACTACAACTTCCCACAAAAAAAATAGCCAAGTGTTGTGGCAGGTGCCTGTAGTCTCAGCTATTTAGGAGGCTGAGGCAAGAGAATTGCTTAAGTCCAAAAGTTTGAGGTTGCTGTGAGCTGTGACACCTCAGCACTCTACCCAGGACAACATAGTGAGACTCTGTCTCAAAAAAAAAAAAAATAGGTAACTCACAAAGTTTGCCACCCCAGGGCCATGCTACTTATCTCCTATTTTACTTCACAAAAAAATAAATAAGTAAGCTTTCAGCTTTCATTTTGTTTAGGAAAAAATTTATCCTAAGTATTCTTTCACTTGCAACTAAATGTCCCCTTCTCCTGTTTCATTAAAAATGCATTTCTTTTCTCTGCCATACGTGTTACTGCTACCACTGATTGGACCTAGCAGTGAAGCAATGGCAGCCTAACCCAGGGAAGGTTTGATAGCATGGTAATTAACAACACAGGCTCCGGGGTTAGGCTACCATATATATATATACCAAGAACAGTGCCTGCTATAAACAGTGCTGGATAAATGCTAGTTAGATAAATCCTCTCTTAAAAACCATCCTTATGACACTTAAATATTCAAGCCGTCTTCATTTTAAACAACAGTAATAATCAGCTAATCCTTCCTGGCCAAGTCCAGAGTTGTCTATATACACATCTCTCTTTACTCACCTACCACCGATGCTTCAATACACTGCAGTGAGGCTCTCATTTCTACCATGTCATTGAAACTCCTGCCACTGGGTACTCACCGACTCTTACTATTAAATGCAACAGATTTACATTACCTTCTCTCTAATGCATTAGATAGTTAGCCATCCCCAATTTAGGTTTGAAGCTTTTCTTTTTTGATATAAGCACTTATTCACATAAACTTTTCTCTTATTATTGCTTTTGCTGTGTCTCATGGGTTCTGACATGTTGTGTTTTCATTTTCATTTGTTTAGAGAAGTTTTTTCATTTTCTTTTTAATCTCATTGACTTGCTAGTCATTTAAGAATATATTGTGTTGATATATTTTCCAATATTCCTCTTGAAAATGTTAGTACAATTTTAACTTTTTTTTAATATGGGGGGACTTGTTTTGTGGTCTAATATATGGTGTATACTTGAGAATTATCCATGAGCTGAGGAAAAGAACCTACATTCTGCAGCTGTTGAATGAAATGTTCTTTAAATATTTATTTAGGTCCATTTGGACTGTAGTGCAGATTAAGTCTAATATTTCATTGTTGATTTTCTATCTGAATGATCTTTCAGTACTGAAAGTGGAGTGGTGAGGTCTCTAATGAATAGTGTATTGGAGCCGGTCTCTCCTTTTAGCTCTGATAATATTTGCTTCACATGTCTAGGGGTTTCAGCGTTGGGTGCATATATATATATATTTAGAATTGTTATATCTTCTTGCCGAATTTACCACTTTATCATCATATAATAACCTTTTTGGTCTCTGTACAGTTTTACCTTGAAATCTATTTTATCTGAGAGACGTATAGCTGCACTTGCTCTTTTTTGGTTTCCTGTTGTGCAGAATACCTTTTTCTATCTCTTTAATTTCAGTCTATGTGTGTTTTTATAGGCGGGGAGTGTTTCTTACAGATGACATCAGTGGCTCTTGTTTTTGCTCTTTTTTTTTTTTAATTCATTCAGCCACTCTGTGTCTTTTGATTGGAGAGTTTAGTCTTTTCACGTTCAGTGTTATTGGTATGTGAGCACTTGCTACAGCCTTGATGTTCTTTGAATTCTCATTATTTTGTGGTCCTCTCTTTCTTCCTTCTTGTCTTCCTTTAGTAAAAGTGATTTCCTCTTACAGCATGTTTAACTTTTTTGAGTTTTCTCTTTTTTTATATTTTGAGTATCTGTTGTAGGTATTTTTTTATTTGAGGTTACAATGAGTCTCTCAAAAAAATTTATAACCAATTAATACGATTATGTAACAACTTTGTTTATAAACAAACAAGCAAAAAGAAATCTAATATAAGTTCTATACCTTAACTCTATCCCACTTCACTTTTTAACTTTTTGTTGTTTCCATCCATATCTTTTTATACTATCTATCTCTTAAAAAGTTGTTATTATTTTTGATAGGTCTGTCTTTCACTCTTTCTACTCAAAACTTAAATGATTTAACCATCAAAATTACAATAATAGAGTATTCTTTATTTGTGTCCTTACTATTATCAGTAAGCTGTATAACTTTTCCATGATTATTTCTTCTTCTCCTCCTCCTCCTCCTCCTCCTCCTCCTCCTCCTCCTCCTTTTCTCCTTCTCCTTCTCCTTCTCCTTCTCCTTCTCCTCTTTTTTGTAGAGACAGAGTCTCACTTTATTGCCCTGGGTAGAGTGTTGTAGCATCACACAGCTCACAGCAACCTCCAATTCCTGGGCTTAGGTGATTCTCTTGCCTCAGCCTCCGAAGTAGCTGGGACTCCTGGCTCCCACCACAACGCCTGGCTATTTTTCTGTTTTGCAGTTCAGCCGAGGCCAGGTTTGAACCTGCCACCTTTGATATATGGGGCCAGCACCCTACTTGATGAGCCACGGGCGCCACCCTGATTTCTTATTTTTAATTAATATGCTTTAGTTTCAGATTGAAAAACTCCTTGTAGCATCTCTTATAGGACAGATCTGGTATTAGTGAAATCCCTTACCTTTTGTTTGTCTGGGAAAGTTTTAATTTCTCCTTAATGTTTGAAGGATATTTTTGCATGATATAATATTTTAGAGTTAAGGTATTTTTCCTTCATCACTTTGAATATATCATGGCACTCTCACTCTTGGTCTGCTGTCAGATTTATTGGAGCTGTTTTATATGGGTTCCACCCACCAGTTTCTTGTTTCCCTTAAAACCTTTTATTTATCCTTGACCTTTGGGAGCTTGACAATTACATGCCTTGAGCCAGCCTTGTTTTAGTTAAATCTGCAGGGTGATTTGTGACCTTCTCATACCTGAATATTGATATTCTTCTTTAGGTTTGAAAAGTTCTTCTTTATTATTTCTCTTAATATACTTTCTACTCCAATCTCTCTTTCTCTTTCTTTTCCCATTCTTCCTTTAAGAACAATAGCTCTAGTTTGCATTCCCACCAACAGAGCTATATCTGTAACAGTATGATCAAAATATTTCTGAATGTATATGAATCGTGCCCTGTGATTGCACCAATGTACATAATTATGATTCAATAAAATTATTAAAAAAAAAAAGAACAATAGCTCTTAGATCTTCTCCTTTGAGGCTATTTTCTAAATCTTGTGGGCATACTCATTTTTTACTATTATTTTTTATATATCATATTTTTAATTATTTCAAAATATTATAGGGGTACAAATGGTTTTGATTAATGGGTTGCTTATGTTATGTTTGAGTCAGAGTTATAAGTATGCCCATGACCCAGATAATATTCACTACACCTGTTAGGTAAGTTTTTGCCCATCTGCTCCTCACCCTCCTCCTGCTTCATTTCCAGTGAATTTTATTTCCTTCTGTGCATATGTGTGTTCATCAGTAGTTTCAATTTTATAATGATTACATATGGTGTTTGTTTTTCCATTCTTTCTTTTTTTTGGTTTTGTTTTGTTTTGTTTTGAGACAATGTCTCATTTGGTCACCCTTGGTAGAGAGCTATGACATCACAGCTCACAGCAACCTTAAACTCATGGGCTTAAGGGTTCCTCTTGCCTCAGCATCCCAAGTAGCCAGGAGTACAGGTATCCACCACAATGCCTGGCTATTTTTAGAGACAGGGTCTCACTCTGGGTCTAACTCTTGAGCTCCAACTCCTGAGCTCAGGCAGTCCACCCACCTTAGCCTCTGAGAGTGCTAGGATTACAGGCATAAACCACTGCACCCTGCCCTATTTTTCCATTCTTTAGATAATTCACATAGGGTGATGTTCCCTATGTCCACCCAAATTGTTACAAAATGCCTTAAGGCATCCTTCTTCATGGCTGAGGAATATTCTATAGTATAGAATACTAGCGGAAATGACTGTAAACTCTTCACACAATATTGGCTTCTGTGCAAAGAAGTCAATACATAACAGATGCTACATCTTGTTAATTCACTTATGAATTGACAGACACTTGGATTGATTTCACATCTTTGCAATTGTGAATTGGGCTACAATAAATACTCAAGTGTAGTTGTCTTTTAGAATCATTGACTTCTTTTCTTTTGAGTATAAACTCAGAAGTGGGATTGCTGAATCAAATAGTATATTTACTTTTATTTCTTTGACAAATATCCATGCTGTTTTCCAGAGGTTGTAGCAGTCCCATCAATAGTGTATAAGTGTTCCTTTTTCTCTGTACCCATGCCAGCATTATTGCATTTGGACTTTTTCATTGAAGTAATTCTAAAAGGAATGAATCATATCTCATTGTGGTTTTAATTAATTGCATTGCATTCATGATTAGTGACAATACGAATTTTTTCATGTTTACTTGTCTCTCTTTTGTGAAAACCTTCTGTTCATGCTTTTTGCCCACTTTTCAATGGAGTTCTTTTTATTTTTCTTGCTGATTTGCTGAGTTTATTGTAGATTGTAGTTATTGATCCTTTATTAAAGTATTGCTTGCAAATATTTTTTCCCATTCTGTAGATTATCTATTTGCTCTGTTGATTATTTTATTAGCTTTGCAAATGCTTATTAGTGTAATCAAGTTCTATGTATTTATTGTTGTTGCTATGATTGCCATTGGGGTTTTCTCCATGAGTTTTTTGCCTAAGCCAATATCTAGAAGACATTTTCCTACATTTTATTCTAAAATTCTTGTGGTTATATGCCTCATATTTAAGTATTTTCTCCACGTTGAATTAACTTTTATGAGTGGTAAAAGATAAGGATCCTTCTGCATCTTCTGCTTGTTGTTGTCCAATTGTCTTTGCACCATTTATTGAATAGGGTTTCTTTTCCCCCAGTGAATATCACTTCCTGTTTTGCCAAAGATCAGTTGGCTATATGTGGATGGTTTTATGTCTCAGCTCTTTGTTCTGTTCCATTGGTCTATGTCTCTATTTTTATGTCCATACCATGCTATTTTGGTTACTATAGCCCAAGAGTCTAATTTCAGGTCAGATAATGTGCTGCCTCTAGATTTGTTCTTTTTGCTTAAGGTTTCTTTAACTATTTGGGCTCTTTTCTTCTTTCAAATGAAGGATTGAATTATTTTTTCTAGATCTATTAAATATGATGTTTGTATTTTGATTGGAATTGCACTGAATCTGTAAATAACTTCGGATAGTATGAACATTTTAACAATATTGATTCTATTGATCCATGAACATATGTTTGTGTCATCTGTGATTTTGTTCCTCAGAGTTTTTTTGTAGTTCTGTTTGTAGAAATCTTTCACCTCCTTCATTAAGTATCTCTTTATAGAGCTCGTTCACCTCCTTTGTTATATATCTCATTACATTTTCTTTGTGGCTATGGTAAATAGTACTGAAAACTTGACTTGACACTCAGCTTGGGTGCCATATAGTATCCCAAGTTGTTATTCCCACACTTGTTGTATGGGAATGCTACAAATTTATGTACATTGACTTTCTAACTTGAGGCTTTGCTGAATTTATTTATTAATTCCAAGAATCTTCGACGTCTTTGGAGTATTCTAGATATAACATCATATTGCTAATGCAAAGCAATACTTTAGCCTTTTTGTTCCAGATTTGGATGCCCTTTATTTATTTCTCTTGCATTATTGCTCTGGCTAGTACTTTCATCACTATGTTGAAAAGAAGTGGTGACAGTAGGCACCCTTGACTTTTAAAGTTCTCATTGGGAAGGCTTTAACTTTCCTTCATTTAGTATGATGTTGGTTGTGGGTTTGTCATATGTGGCTTTTATAATTTTGATATATTTTTCTTCTATGCCTAGTTTCTTGAGGGTTTTTATCCTGGAAGTGTTCTGGATTTTGTCAAATGGTTTTCATGCATTTATTGAGATGATCATATGGTCTTTGTTTTTGCTTCTGTTTATTTGGTGAATCATAGTTATTGGTTTTCATATGTTGAACCATCCTCGTATCCCTGGAAGGAAGCCCATTTGGTCATGGTGGATTATGTTTCTCATGTGATGTTGAATTCAGTTTGATAGTACTATATTGAAGACTTCCTCATCTGTAATCCTAAGTAATGTTGGTATGTAGTTTTCTTTTGTGCAGTAGTTCTATCCTTTCTTGGGTTTGGTACCAAAGTGATATAGGCTTCATAAAATGAGCTGGGGAGGATTCCCTTCTTCTTGATGTTCTGTAACAATTTTTGTGGTATATGTACCATCTGTTCTTTCTAGGTCTGATAAAATTAAGCTGTGAATCCTTCTGGTCTGGTCTTAAGAATTGCCCAGTAACTACAGCCCTTGTCACCAGACTGGCTGATGATTTTAGTCAAGTCTTCAGGCTTCTCTTGGTCAACTACTGGTTGGGCTAGCTGGAATTTGTGGTGGGTGGGTGAGGATTTCCCTCTGATTAGGCTGGTCATAATGTTCCCTCCATGGACATCAACAGAATTCTGCCCTGTGTTATGCCTCCTGTGCCTGGCTGGCCCTGAGTTTCAGTGCAAATTCCCACTTACTTCATTTTCTTTCATCTGAGCACACAGATTCTCTTTCTACTGGGGAGAGCTGACTCAGCACTGGTGGAGGATGGGAGAGAGGTGGCACAAGCATTCTAAGACTGTCTTTTCTCCCTCTTAAGTACTCTTATCCTTGATAGAATGTTAAAACTAAAAACTAGCACAATTGCTCCTCTGAACATACCAGCTTGCATGGGTAGTTGTTAAGTTTGGTGTTTGTAAGAAGGGATAATTGAAGGGACAATAGAAAGAGGTTTCTATTTGGTCATCTTGCTCCACCCTTCATCCAAGTTTGAAATATTTTGTTTGTTTGTTTGTTATTTATTTATTTTTTAATTTTTTAATTTTTTTGTAGTTTTTGGCTGGAGCCAGGTTTGAACCCACCACCTCCAGTATATGGGGCCAGAACCCTACTCCTTGAGCCACAGGTGCCATCTCAAGTTTGAAATATTTTATTTGGGGGCATTCACTGGATTTTCCTCTTTCTTTCTCATTCATTTATGTGGACTCAACTTTCTCAGTCTCATATACCTCAATTTCCATATTGAACTTTATTTTTTCTCCTCTTCTGTGGGCTCCATGGATTATCTCATCATTTCCATTGTGATCACAATATTTCAAGCTCATGTAAGTATATCCATTGTTTCTACCTATTTCCACTTAGATCTTTTGCAGAGAGGGTATTATCTTAACATCCAAACCTATTCTTCCTACTGAAATTCCTATCTAGTGAATGGCAAGAACATTTACCCAGTCAAGAATGTGAACATTATCCCAGACTCTTCTTTCTCCCTCGGCTCAAGAAACCTAGGAATTACCAATTCCTCCTAATTCTGTTCTTGAAATACTTATCTGTATTCATTTTTCTATAGCCCACTGTGTCATTTGAATTAATAGCCTCCTGCATTATACTCAATCAACAATCTCAATTTTCTTTGATTCATTCTCCCCATTAGATTTTACAATCATGATTTTTTTTTTTTTTGAAACAGAGTCTCACTCTGTCACCCCAGGCAGAGTACTGTGGTATTAAGCTCATAGCACCCTCATATTCTTGGTCTCAAGAAACCCCCTTGCCTCAGCCTTCCAAGTAGCTGGGACTACATGTGCCATCACAATGCCCAGCTATATATACAATTCATGATTTTTACTCCCCCGCTTCAAAACCTCTCTCCTTGCTTTCTCAGAAATAAGTCCAAATTCTTTCAGTCCTGTGTCACCTGGCATTTGCTTGCTTCTTTAATTCCAATCTTGCCATTCCTCATTCCCAGTTTCCTCTTATACTATACTAGAAAAGTCACTAAACTTTTCTCAAGTCTTTGAAGATACAAGGTTTTCTCAGCCTGTAGATGTTAGTGAGCACTGTTGTTTGCCTCCCCTGGATCTATTCTTCTCTTCTCTTGAATAGCAGATTAGTTTCTGGGTGCTGTTGATGCCAGCTCCACAAAAATCCTCTGAATACCCAAAAGAATTCAGTGTAACTTCATCTCTTACAATCTACTTCTTGATCCAGGGATAAACAAATGACACAAGTTGGCCAATCAAAATGAATTGCAGGCTTTTTTGTTTAATGCCTGAAGGAAAACAGCAAGGACAATGTTTTCTTACTTATTTTTAGATGTATAAATGTGAGGCCCTAAAGTGTCATAATCATTTTGCCATAGTAAGAAAATCCAGAGAACAACCAATGCAGAATAAAGTAGAGGGGAAAAAAGGAAGTTGAATTAGAACCCAGATAAAGCTACACCTGAAACCATCTTTTCAATGAGAGGAGCTAATAAACTCAGATTACTGTGCCCACCTAAGTTGGGTTACCTGCCTGAAATAGGAACATTTGCTTTCTGGTTTCTCTGCCTGGAATATATATCTTCCTATTCATTCCAGTCTGGTCTTTAAGTAGACATTTACAACTAGAATAAATCTTTCCCAAACCAATATAGCTTCCTTCTGTGTTCTCTTCACAGTGCCTTGAATATCCTTTGCCACCATGTTCATCTCAGGAATTCATAATTGCATCTCAGTAACTCATAATTGTTCCTGTCCTTTATGAGAGTAAAAACTCTGAGAATCTAGACATCATGCTCATCATTATTTTTCTAGGATTTAACATACTTCCCAGAACATAATAAATACTTCATATCTGTGGTATTAAATATAGCTAACACATAGAGTACTTTCAGAAATGCCAAGTCATAGAAGCAGCCCAAGTGCCCATCAATCCATGAATGGATTAACAAATTATGGTATATGTATACCATGGAATATTATTCAGCCATAAAAAAGATGGAGACGTTACCTCTTTTATGTCTACATGGATGGAGCTGGATCATATTCTTCTTAGTAAAGTATCTAAAGAATGAAAAAAACATGCCCAATGTACTAAATACTATTATGAAATCAATATCTAATCACCCACACATTCATATGAAAGATAAATCACAATTATAGCCCAAAAAGAAGGAGAGAAGAGGAGGCGGGAACAGGTGGAGAGAGGGTAATCGGTGGGACCTCACATACTGTGCACACTGCAAGCGTACATGTCAAATGTATTTATAGTACAGTATATGTCTAACACAACAATTAAATAAGTGAGGTGAATGATATGTTAACCAGTTTGATGTGGCCATTCCAAATTCTATATAAAATCAACACATTGGGCTTGGCGCCTGTGGCTCAACGGGCTAAGGCGACAGCCACATACACCTGAGGTGGCAGGTTCGAATCCAGCCTGGCCCACCAAGCAACAATGATGGCTGCAACCAAAAAAATGGCCAGGCGTTGTGGCGGGTGCCTGTAGTCCCAGCTACTTGGGAGGCAGAGGCAGGAAATTCGCTTGAGCCGAGGAACTGGAGGTTGCTGTGAGCTGTGACGCCACAGCACTCCATCCGGGGTGACAGCTTGAGGCTCTGTCTCAAAAAAAAAAAAAAAACAAAAACAACACATTGTACCCATAAATACAGTAATGCATACAGTTATGATCTAATAAAAAGTAAATAAAAGTTTAATGCAAAAAAAAAGAAAAAGAAATTGTGATAATGGCTCGGAGCCTGTGGCTCAATGGGCTAAGGGGCCAGCCACGTACACCTGAGCTGGCAGTTCGAATCCAGCCCAGGCCGGCCAAACAATAATAACAGCTGCAACCAAAAAATGGCCTGTAGTGGCAGGTGCCTGTAGTCCCAGCTTCTTGGGAGGCAGAGGCAAGAGACTCGCTTGAGCCCAGGAATTGGAGATTGCTCTGAGCTGTGATGCCACAGCACTTTATCCAGGGTGACAGCTTGAGGCTCTGTCTCAAAAAAAATAAATAAAATAAATAAAAAATAAATAAGAAATTGTGATAAGAACTTAACTCATGATTACAATAATTCTATGATATATTTACACGTATATTGTTAAGATGAAAAACTAGAGGATTAAAAAGGTTAAACACCTGCTCCATGTTCACACATCTCGCCAGTGTTAGAGCCTGATCGTGAAGCCAGGTTGTCTGTTTTTATTCTCTTAGCCATTACATTTTATTGTCTCTGTAAGAATAAAGGAACAAATAAGAATCATATTTAGAACCCTTATTTTCTAGTTTTTCACAGTTGAAAGACTTTTTTTAGTTTTCTTTCCAGAGCTCTTTTAGCAAAATCTAAACCAAGGAGCAAAGTATTTTAAGTTTCAGCTTAATAAGGAATCAAGAAGAAAACCAAAGAACTATGATTAGATCCTTTACTTTCAAACACTCCAGTATATTGTAAGTTTAAGTATAGTCCTGGTGTTTGCAATGCTCTATTTTAATGTTATTTCTTCCCTTTCCAAAAATTTAGAATTAAATCCAATTAAACAGGAATTTTGAGAAGAAAATTTTTTACAACTGTGAAATTTCAGAACACTGAACTAGTGTTTTCAGCCACAAAGCCTGGAATACAGGATGGACAGCATTATGGCTGCATAACATTCCTGACATAACTCCATGTTTATTTGTAGAAACTAATGTCCCAGAATACTCTCTTGGGACTTGAAATCTCCCTTTTGCTCTTTCCCTTTGGTTGTCAATTTTTTATGTCCATTATCCAACTTCAGTGAAATAAAGGAGAATCTATTTTGTTTGTGGGAAAAAATCTAAAAAGACTAATTCACAACTTCATTCAGTGTTTCTGGTTAACATACTAGCACTTACTTCAGGGTAAACGCACATGCTAGGCTTTGAAAAACAATACCCGAAGCAAGGTCTCTGTCCATTTAACGTTCATAGTCTCTAATTCAAATGCCCTGGAATTTTTAAACTGTCATTTGAATTATTATTCTAGGCTTAATATATTACATATGTTTAGCTGACTTAGTCTTTAAATATTTAAAATTTAAAATTAGTTTTTTCGAATTATTGCATAAGTAATAAATGTTCACTGTGGAAAACTTACAAAAGCATACAAAGAGTAAAAACATAACAAAAATAACCCATGATCCCAACACTGCAAGATAATCATTTTAATTATAATGAGGTATTCTTTCAGACTTATCTTATGCATAAACACACCCACACATTTCTTTTTTAACAAATATGGTATTTTAGTTTACATCCTTTTTGATAAACTATTTGCTTCATTAAGCAGTATTTGGTATACTACTAATTTGGGACAAAAAGATAAAATTTAATAGGTAAACCATAGAAAACAAAGCTAAGAACCAGCTAATTTTACCTTGCCATCATAGAGGATCCAGAGCAGTATGACATATAACTAATTTGCTTCTTTCTGATTTAGAGAAAATCTTTATTTTGCCTAAATAACCTGACAAAGTTCCTCAAGCTGCCTAAATTCAAGGCAAAATTTTGAATATTTTCGATATTCAGATATTTTGAAGAACAATCAAGAAAGTTTAGGGTGGTGCCTGTGGTTCAGTGAGTAGGGTGCTGGTCCCATATACCAAGGGTGGTGAGTTCAAACCCAGCCCTGGTCAAACTGCAAACAAACAAACAAATAAAAATGAATAAATAAATAAAAATAAATAAACTTTACTTTAAAAAAAAGAAAGTTTATTATCTTCAAAAAAGTAAATATATATTAGAAGTAATGTACAGTGGACGAAATAACTGAAGCCAGAGGGTCTACATAATCTACCAATCAAATGCACCAGAATCATTCAACAAGCCACGTAACTCTACATAGGTTGTAAGTATAAACAACCAAAGAGCCATCGAAAATTAGGGGAAGGGGCATTAATCTTGATGTATCAAAATAAATGACTTAACTATCCACTTTTCATTCACATAAATTGGATGGCGAGGACACAGACCTACTATGTCCTGTTTTTTATTTTAATTCTTCATTATTGACCATGATTCACATCATGCTGCAAAGGATTTTAAAAGAGTCAGTGTGTGAAGGGCATTTGGAGATTTAAGCTTTCCCTGTTGCATGGTTCATTGCTAATATATCTGGGATATATCTATATTGGCACAAACATAAACGTTGAAATAATGTTTCAAAGATGACATTTTTAATGTGGGAGAGAAAAGTGTGACCTAATGTTAATTACAGATGTCAATTATATTTGTGTTGTTTAGAGAACATTATGTCATTGGCAGTGTATTAAAAGATAGGCAGCCATAATTTGAAATCATTTTGGCAAGCTAGTGTCTGCAGTGGAAAGGAACAGTGGTTGCCATCAACTATTCTCCAGGGGATATCGGAAAGCTTAGTGGCCCTGAAAATAAATTAGAAATCATTAGCAAAATAATAATAATAATAATAATAATAATAATAATAACCTTTGAAAAGAATAGGAATAAGTTGTGATGACTTGGGCTAAAAAAAAAAGGAAAAAGCTTCAAATGATCTTATTGTTATCTTCAAGCTTCGGGAGGATGCTTCTTCATAAAGAAGATGGTGATCAGCTGTTCTTCAGGACGACAGCAGGAAATGGCTTAACTTGCAAGGCAAATTTAAGTTGACATAATGTAAGAACGACTTGACAGCTTTGAATTTTAATCACTTAAAATAGGCTCCTAAGGACAGCAGAGGGAAATGTCTTCTTTGAAAATCTTTAAGGTTATGATTATGATAAGCATTACAATTGGCTGCTGGGTTTCAGAGAGGTCCTATTGAAAAAGATAGCTGGTTTTAGGCAGGGTGACCAAATGTGTCCCTAACTCTTCTTGATTTACCTTTTAGAATTGTCCTCCACAGCCACTCCAAAGGGATTCCAACAAAATGACTAATAAATTTTTTAGTTCCCTCAACAGTATTGAATGCTTACCCCTTGATCCAGTATGCAGATTGATTGCATTGATTTATTTGCCCAAAATATCTAGGCAGAGTGTTTCTGCAATGGCTCTTCCATTTATAGGAACCTTTCTTATTGATTATTATTTCTTCACCTGTGTTCTCAAATAATGTATATTAGTATGTATATATATAACACAGGTATAACAGTGTAAGGAGCCAAGGGGTCTAAAAGATGTTAAGAACATAGAATGATGGGTGGGGAGGAGGGAAAAAAAGAACACAGAATTTATTTCTTCTAACACTGTAAAGTGATAGAGGATGTTCAGACCATCTAGAATTTTAAAAATATCCACAAAAGAATTAATCATCTTGGTAAACTGGCATTTCTTATAACTTAAAACGTTTTTTTTAGAGTTTTCTTTTTTTCAAGAAAACACCCTCATAGCATGTAACATAGTCAGGTAAAAAGGTAATCCCACATAACATAAAAGCTATTCTAATCACACATCTAATTACCAAGATGAGAAAACCACCAGAACTCACTTAAAGAACCATTGTATTTGGGGGGAGATGTATGTGAGCATCTTAGAAGAAAATCTCGGCACTGGGCTCTTACATAGAATAAAAGAGATTAATTAAGAGACTGGTGATTATTGACAGTGTCGGAGTTGAAGGAATTGAAGGGATGAGTTTTAACATTATGCAATTACAGATCTTAAACAGTTTAAAAACAAGTGGGAGTTCTTAAAAAGGGAAAAGGAAATTACATAAATTCAATTTATTCAATTTGAAAGAGTCTATATCACTCAGTATTTCAGGATTCCTTCTGAAAGCGGTGAGGTGCTCTGATTCTGTTTCTTTATCTCATGAACTCAATTCTTTCAGGCCTATTCAGCCTCATCAAACTGGATCTCCCACTGAGAAGCATCATTAGATGGCAGCTCTCCCAATCTTCCACCTGAGAAATGGCCACTGAATTCACAGACTTCTATCCCCCACTGCATTCCCTCATATCCCACCAATTTCAAAGGGAGTTGTATCTGTCAAAGACAAATGCAGGGAGGCAGAGAGGAAGGTTTGGATACTTAAATTCCTAGGAAAAACAGGGCTGTATAAAGAAGATCAATATTGTTCTATAAAACTTAATCAAATAAATTATACACAGCACAAGTATTTATCAAGAAAGACTATTTTAATTAATTCATTGTATTTTTTCTTTTATTTATAAATTTGCCTATAGAAAGAGATATTTACCTGCTCTTTAAAAAATTATATTGTTCATACTAATACAATATAGGAATTTTTTTCCCTTGCATTTTGATCTGTGGGTTCCATAGACATAATCCTGTAGCTTTAAGTAGATTATACTTAAACATGTGATAATTACATTTTTATATGATAATCAAAAGAAGAAAATAACAAAACATGCAAATTATTATATAATTTCCTTCACCTATGCAACAGGTGTAGTCCTAAAAGATTTTGTGATGATTGAATTTCTATAGATAAAAAATATGCATGGAATGTCCTTAATAAACTGAGTACTTCAAAGAAATCTAGTTTGAATTTTTGTTAAAATGAATATCCTTTGGAAAATTAAAAAAAACTCCCCTATGCAAGAGTTGGTAGTCTACGCATGTTATTATATTTTCTTAAAGTGATACAGACATAAACAATTTAAGCCCATTTTTTATAAAGCTAGTTAGACATTGATTTAATTAGGTGCCTTCTTGACTTTACTAATTTACCATCTTTCTTAATGTTCATCTTTCACATCTGACTGATCTCGAATAAGCCAACTGCTCTCTATACATTCTAAGGGGTGTTTATACTTTTATTTGCTTTTGCATTCATCTTAATGGACAAAGCATCCATTTGACTTTTGTTTTCAAAATGTAGAGAGTGTAAGGGTGATGCCTGTGGCTCAAAGGAGTAGGGTGCCAGCCCCACATACTGTAGATGGTAAGTTCAAACCCAAACTCTTAGCCAAACACTGAGAAAAAAAAAAAATATATATATATATATATGGAGAGAGTGTGTGTGTATATAAGATAATTAAAACAAGTAAAATTAATTTCCTCCTTCATTATTACCAACTGAAAGAGAAAAATGAATTTTGTTTCCTTTTTAAATTTTTTAGTACTTCCATGTAGATTACTTAAAAACTTTTGCCTTTTATCCAGATTCAGTATCCTTCCATACCTACTGTCTAAACATTATCAAGTATAGCTTTGCAATAAAATGCACTATATTTTTCTGTATTTACACAAATAATAACAAATGCATTCTTAGGAACTCTTTGAACAATACGGAACTTCTGTCTTTTTGTTTGCTGCTCCCCCACGTGCATTACTCTTTCACTTCATTTGACTCTCAGTTCAAGTATCACCTCCTCTGACATGCCCTCACTGAAAACTACCTGACTTTATATTTTATATTTATTCATTCATTATTTGTCATCAATGAGATCTAAGCTCTGTAAAAGTGGACTGGGCAGCATGATCACAGAAAGATAGTAGTTTTATTCTGTAAAAGTGGACTGGGCAGCATGATCACAGAAAGATAGTAGTTTTATTCAGTGCTATCTCTCCAATTCCAATAACAGTTCCTAACATATATGTGTATTAGACCCATTGTTTTGATGCACTAGTAAATGAATGGCACACACAACAAACACCTTTAGAAGGTTTTAAAAAGTGTTATTAAGATGGAATTACACAAGCATCATGAGTATGAAATTAAGCAGCCACTCTCATGTCATTTTTTCAATGATAGTTACATCATAAGTTTTAAAACAAGGCATGAAAAGCACAGGTTATGTGCAATAAATAGTCAGGTAGATATTAAACCACCTGTTGTGTGGTCTTATGCTCCCAGTTCGGCACAATCACCAGAAAGTCACTTGATATCAATATCTGCAATCAACAAATGCCGGCTTCTGAAGCCACAAATGCAAAACATGAATCCTGGGGCAAGGATAAATCTTATGTGGTGCTGGTTCAGATCGTTATCTTTAATTGTTTCAGGTTTATAGTTCTCAATGAATCTTTGAGTTGGAGATTTTCTACCATTAAAATCATTATGTATTTTCCATCCATAGATCTCTGTAAATCTTCATGAATTTAAGGTTTGAAGCAGGATGAGGAACACTCAGATGAATGACAAAAATGACTTTCAGGTGAAAATCCATTACTCTTTATTATATCTCACTGGAACAAATAATTCTTACAGTGAAAATCTTTCTAATCATTAGAATTTCCCAAACATAATATAGCTTTTCCAGAGTGAGAGTTAATTTCCCATTTCTAAATTATATAATTATACTTTCAACGTTATCTATTTAAGGCATTGTGTAATAAATGTAGCTGTTGTATTAGATCAAAGATGACTATTTTATCATAAAATAGTATCATGGGGTACACTAATTCTTTAGGACATCAATATGCACAAAATATATAAGTTTTTGTTATTAAATCATTTGAACTTATTCTTGAAAATTTAGAATAATAACTTATTTTAAAAAATAAATTAGTTGTTTTTGGTTTTAAAACTATGCGATGCCTCAGAGCCACTAATATGTTAATAAAGGGCGTCCATACATTTTTTAATTGCACATAAACTTTACAGATATCCTGACATGCATTCAGTTGCTCCAAAATGAGAATGCACTAGTCATAAAAAGGTTCTCAGATTTAGTTAGCAAGGAATTGATTTTTTGGAAAATGCCCAATGAGAGCAGTGTTACAAGGAACGTCTTTTGGGTAATACTGAAGTTGATGAATTTTAAGGCACTTTCCAAAATTCCACTATTAGTGATTTTTAAAGCCTGGTCCTTAGAGCCCAGAAAGTAGAGTTTATCTAAGCAACAGCATCTCTGAACCACACATCCTATTTCGAGGTAGGAAATTTTAAATTTTATCTCTTTTAATGTCAGGAGTCTCCTTAATATTTTATCCCAAAGCAAAAAACCAAACGCTTAAATATATGTAATTATTGTATTTCAAAATCATCCCCCAAAATTGTGTTTACTTTTCATGGTGGTGTGAGTTTACTTCTATGTTAATTTTCCTGTATGGAAGACATGTATTTGAACTATTGTGCTCATGCTGAATAATCTATGTTAAAATATCTACTTTATAATCTAAACTCAGCACACATTCATTTATGTATCTTACATTAACTAATGATGGTAATTTGACCCATTTGTAACCTTAAATGTAATCATAAGAATATCTTAATTTTAATTAAAGTAAGCATATTGACCAGTAAAAGTTTTATGCATCTCACATAATTTAATAGTGTGTTTATTGTTGAAATCATCCTTACATGATAAGAGGCCAACACAAACATATCTCACTGTGAAATTTCTCAGCATAGGTTATAAAGAAAGTATGCAAATTTATTAAAACCTATAAAATAAATAAATACCTAAAATAAATAGGTGAATATTTCAAATAAGTTATTTTTAATGTCAAACTGTTAATTAAAATAGAAAACCCAAGTAACCATGTTCTGAGAGACACCATGAAAGAAATATTATACAGCTCAACTATTTCTGCATCACAAGAACTTATTACTACTACACATTCCTGAGGAAATGCTCTGAATACAACCTAATTCATTTGAGGAAAGGCAAAATCCCCTAAATCAGTTCTAAATTGCAAATGTGCTTTTTGAAGTACCTGGGAATAAATATAGACAGTGCAATCATGTCATCATTACTTCATAAAAATGAGTATAATAGAAATAATAAATAGAATGATTATGACTAATGATAATCAAGATGAGTAAGTTAAAATGCAAAGGTTATGTAACTATGGAATAAAGGCTTTAAGAACCAAAAATGTACATAAGAAGAATGAAAAATGAATGGGTGAAAACCAATTATAAACAAGTATCCTTGTTCCTAATATTTGCCCCCTTGCTTGCAAGGTGGTGTTTATACTTGGTCAGGCCAGGTCAGAACTCCAGCAATGTAACATTCGGAAATTATTGAAATTTCAATTTATTCAGCATAAACAATGAGGAACCACACCCAAATCCCTAACTTCATTTAACACTTTCAAATAAATAATATGTAGTTTAGCAATGCATGAGTGTGCTTTTATTTTTTCTTTATGAAGTGATCAGCAAAGTGTTACCAGTGCAAAATGCAGTCTCTGAATCAATGTAAGGATTAGAAATGAGGTTAAAGAATTTTTTTAAATATAGTTTCTTTTTCAACCAAACAAGGAAGTTGTTAGATTAATCCTTAATTAAAATGCTTATTTATAGTAAAATATTAGTATGTTTGTTGTTAAGATTTTTGCCAGCATTTCTCTTCAAATAACCTTCAAATAACCTAAAGAATAAAGGGTTATGATTCCAAAATGTAATGGCAATTTAAAACAAAATATTCAAAGAAAGTGTTTCAGAAAACTGGCTTGGCACCTCTAGATCAAGCAGCTAAGGCATCAGCCACATACACCAGAGCTGGTGGGTTCTAATCCAGCCTGGGCCTGCCAAAAACAATGACAGCTACAACCAAAAAATAGCCAGGCGTTGTGACAGGCGCCTGTGGTTCCAGCTACTAGGGAGGCAGAGGCAAGAGAATTGCTTGAGCCCAGGAGTTGGAGGTTGCTGTGAGCTGCAACGCCAGGGCACTCTATCCAGGGTGACAGCTTGAGGGTCCGTCTCAAAAAAAAAACAAAAAAAAAAGTATTTCAGAAAACTTACAGATTTTCCTTTATTCAAAAACATTAGGCAAAGAAAGTTCAATCAAAGATTCATTTATAAATAGAACAATGCAAATATACGCTGATCTTACTTATATTTTAAGAAAAAATTCCCACCAAATATAGATTAGGTATACAGTAAAAAGATATATGATGATTTGCTTATACTTGCTCTAGAACTTCTGTGCTATAACATGTCAGTGCTATCCACAGATCAGAAACAGATAGAGGAACAGAAAAAATTACACCTCAAACTACGTGGAGCGTGTATGTCTCAATCTACTGGGCTCTCTTATCATTTTTATGTTGGTGGAAGGGGTTAGGACTGGTGGAAGCTGAAAAGGTGAAAGAATGAAAAGGAAGAAGATTAGTTGATTCTCTTTCTCTGACAATAGGATCAGCAAAGCTAACTAGACCTGGAGGTAGCTTTGGACATTAGTAAGACACTAGCCAGAGCCGAGAGTCTTAATTTCTCTTTTAAAAAGTAGAAACAATCCAAAAGTGGATTAGGCTTGATTTCTGGCCAAAATAAAGTCCCCCAAATGACCTGGACCTTACTCATTTTTCTTTCCTTTTCTGCACTGTCTTTAAATCAGCCCAATGTCAGAAATCCAGGCTTCGTTGCCCATCCAGTAATGAAGAAATAAAAAAATTCACCCTCAGAAGTGGACATATAGAAAGACATATGCAGATAACATTGGTAGAATTTGAACACTATAATTCCTTTGAATGACTATGGTCTAAAGTTGATTTCCAACCCTCCTACCAACAATAAAACTTTTATTACTAAAAGTCTGATGCTCATTGGCCTGCTTAGACCTACGTCAAAAAAATTCCTTCAAGTTTAAGGTGATAGGAAAAAAACCCAATCTACATGATATCAACCCAATAGTTATAACTACCAGTGTTAATAAATCAAATGATAGAAAAACTTGCTAAATTACATCACGGGAAAGCATTCACACACATATGCATCGTGAATCTGTAAGATAATATTTGAATAAAAACAATGAAGAGAGAAAGGAAATAGTTTTAGATTAAAATAAACTTAAAAGATACATAAGCCAAATGCAATTTCTTTTGATCTTGATTCAAGCAAGTCAATTATAAAACACAATAATAAGAAAGAAATTAAATACTGATTATGTATTAGATGATATTAACAATTAAAAATAATTAAAGTATAATAATTCTACTGTGCTCCTGGATTGGAACACTAGATTCAAGATTGTAAAAATGTTAAAAATGTTAATTTTCCCAAATTAATCTTTCTTTTCAACATACTCCTAGTCAAAAATCTCAGAAGCGTTCTCTTTCATCTAAAAATCAATTCAAAAGAGTACATTGAAAATGCCAGGAATATCCAAGACCATCCTAAAGAAAAAAATACAATATTGGGAGCCATCTACTACCAGATATACACACAAATTCACAAAGGAAAATAAAAGATACAGGAAATTAAGTCAGGGTCATGGGTAAGAATGGGGCAAAAACCCACTAAATGGGTGTAATGAACACTATTCAGATGAGGGGCACATTTATAGTCCCAAAGCAAGCCATGTGTCAGGGCATTAGCTGCAGAAATTTGTAATGCAAGTGATTCACTCAACTCTTTTATCATGTCTCAAATAATCAAGGGTAATATTCGAAGATTTAATAATGATTGCTCTTGGCAAAAATATTATTCTCGTTTTAATTTTTATATGCTTTTTTATTTTAAAACATTAAGGGGGGTCTCAAACTCCCTTAATGTTTTAAACAAAATAAACAGGTATATAGAAAATAAAAAAATTGAAAAGCATATAAAAATTAAAATGAGAATAGTAATTTTGCCAAGAGCAATCATTTATTAAATCTTTGAATATTACCCTTGACTATTTGAAACATGATAAAAGAGTTGAGTACGCAGAAAAACTCTGAATCACTTGTGTTACAAATCTCTGCAGCTAATGCCATGAAATGCCAATTTGGAAATATTCCTCTATAATTTCACTGAAAGGAGGAATATAAGTACTATCAGAAGTGACTAATAGGTGCCCCTTATGGTACCTTATGATATTAATTACATATGCACAAATCTATTCACTTTTCAAGTTGGAACATTTATGAAAAAAAAATCTCCTTTTCACAGTCTTATTTTCCTTCACTTAACACAATTAATATTTGACTACTTCATTTTTTACCCTGTAATTAATATTTGGTCTTTAAGATATCAACTATGTCTTTTGATGTAACTATGCAGAAATTTGGGGGAATGAATACATCCACATAAAGCAAAAAGATTTCCAAGGACAAATGTACATTTTTGTGTCTAAACCATCCTAGTAAAGACAACACTGCAATCGTCAGTGCCTGATCTCCTTATGGTGCTTACAGTTAAGCCCTGCTTTAGTAAGGCTGTGAATTCACTTTACAGATAGCTGCTCTCCTGAAGTTTCTTCAGTATTGTTGTCTACTTTATCAAAGATCTGATAACTTTATATAGATGGTTTTCTATATCAATTTTCTGTTCCATTGGTCTAGGTCTCTTTTTTCATACAATACCATGCTGATTTAGTTACTATAGCATTGCAGTATAGCTTGAAGTCTGATGTCTCCTGCTTTTCCTTTTGCTTAAGATTACTTTGGCTATTCAAACTCTTCTGTGGTTCCATCCAGACCGTAGGATTATGTTTTCTAGGTCTGTGAAATATGACATTGGAATTTTGGTGAGGATTGCATTGAATCTGTATATCACCTTGGGTAGTATGTACATTTTAACAATGTCAATTCTACCAATCTGTGAGTATGATATGTTTTTTCCACTTGTATCATCTGGGATTTCTTTCCTCAGTGTTTCATCATTCTCTTTTACCTCTTCGATTAAGTTTACTCATGGGTATTTTAAATATATTTTTTTAGCAATTTTGATATTGAGTCTATGGCTTGACTCTCAGTTTGATTGTTATGGTATATAAGAATGCTACCAATTTGATTTTTTTTTTTTGTTATTGTTGAGGATTCATTGAGGGTACAAGAAACCATGTTACACTGATTGCATTTGTTGGGTAAAGTCCCTCTTACAATCGAGTTTTGCCCCCAAAAGGTGTGGCACATACCAACACTCCACCCCCCTCGCTCCTTCCCTCTCTCTGCTCTTCCTTTCCCCACCCCTCCCTCATTCTATCTCTCTCTGCTCTCCCCTTCCCTCACTCCCACCGTGTCATTAATTGTCCTCATATCAAAATTGAGTACATGGGATTCATGCTTCCCCAATCTTGTGATGCTTTATTAAGAATAATGTGTTCCACTTGCATCCACGTTAATAAAAAGGCTGTAAAGTCTCCATTTTTTTAATGGCTGAATAGTATTCCATAGTAAGCTTTTTAGCTTGATCAATTCCCACTTGTTTATTTTTGGTGTTGCTGCAATTGCTAGGAAGGTCTTTTTCATAAAGTTTTTTCCTGGGCCAAATCTTTTTTTTTTTTTGATTCAGAGCCTCAAGCTGTCACCCTGGATAGAGTGCTGTGGCATCACAGCTCACAGCAACCTCCAATTCCTGGGCTCAAGCTGGTCTCCTGCCTCCGCCTCCCAAGTAGGTGGGACTACAGACACCTGCCACAAGGCCTGACCATTTTTTGGTTGCAGCCGTCATTGTTGTTTGGTGAGCCCAGACTGGATTTGAACCCACCAGCTCAGGTGTATGTGGCTGGCGCCTTACCCTGTTAAGCCACAGGCGCCAAGTTCTGGGCCAAAATCTTTAAGTGTTTTTTCCATACTCTCTTCTAGAATTTTTATTGTTTGGTGTCTTAAATTTAAATCTTTTACCCAAAGAGAATCAATTTCTGAATGGTGAGAGATGTAGGTCTAGTTTCAGTCTTTTACATGTGGATAACAAGTTCTCCCAGCACCATTTGTTAAATAAGGATTCTTTTCCCCATTGCATGTTTTTGTTACGCTTATCAAAGATTCAGTGATGATATGTGACTGGGTTTATCTCCAGATTCTCTACCTTAGTTCATAGATCTATGACTCTATTTTTGTGCCAGGACCATGCTGTTTTGGTCACTATAGCCTTGTAATGTAACCTGAAGTCTGGTATCGTGATGACTCCAGGTTTGATTTATTTCTAAGAACTGTACTCAGGCTTTTTTCTGGTTCCATTATGAATTGAATTACTATTTTTTAATGTTCTTTAAAGTATGACATTGGTGCCTTGATAGGGATTGAATTAAATCTGTAGTAGTATGGCTTTGCGTAGTATGGATATTTTAACAATGATTCTTCCCAGCCATGAGCATGATATGTTCTTCCATTTGTTGATGGTTTCCGCTATTTCATTTCTTAATGTTTTACAATTCTCCTTATATCATCTTTCACATCTTTTCTTAGATATATTCCTGGATATTTCATCTCTTTGGTTATATTGTAAAATAAATAGTGTCTTTGATTTATTCTCAGCTTGACGAATGTTGGCATATACAAAGGCTATTGATTTTGTATCCTGAGACACTGCTATATTCCTTGATTCCTTCTAAGAGCTTTGTACTTGAGTCCCTGGGGCTTTCCATGTGTAAGATCATGTCATCTGCAAAGAGGGAGACTTGGACCTCCTCTGCCCCCATTTGCATTCCTTTGATCTCCTTCTCTTGCCTGATGGCAAAGGCTAGGACTTCCAACACTATGTTAAATAGCAGTGGAGACAGTGGGCATCCTTGTCTGGTTCCAGATTTGAGTGAAAATGCTTTGAGTTTTACTCCATTCAATATGATATTGGCTGTGGGTTTCCTGTGTATAGCTGATAGGTCAGCTTAAGGAATGTTCCTTCTAAGCCTATTTTCTCAAGTGTTTTTATCATGAAAAGATGCTGGATATTGTCAAAGCCTTTTCTGCATCAATTGAAAGAATCATATGGTCTTTGGTTTTGATTCTATTTGTGTGGTGAATTATATTTATAGATTTGGGTGTGGTGAACCAATCCTGTGTCTCCAGGATAAAACCTACTTGATCATGGGTTTTTATTAATTTGAATGTGTTGTTGTATTCTGTTTGCTAATATCTTCTTTCATATTTTTGCATCAATATTCTTTAATGATTTTGGTCTACAGTTTTTCTTGTTGGATCCTTTCCTGGTTTGGGGATCAGGGTGATATTTGCTTCATAGAATGTGTTGAGGATGATTCCTTCTTTCTTCATATTTTGGAAAAGTTTATGAATTCTAGGTACTGGTTTTTCTTTAAAGGTTTGATAGAATTCTGGTGTGAAACCATCTGGTCCAGGGGTTTTCTTTTGGGGGAGATTTTGTATAATTGATACTATTCAGTACTTGATATTGGTCTACTCAAGATTTCTAAATCTTTATGATTAAATTTTGGAAGGTATTCTTCCCCTAGATATTGGTCATCTCCTCTACATTTTCATATTTCTGGGAATAGAACTTTTGTAATAATACTTAAGAGTCTTTTGTATTCCTGTGATATCCATTGTCATTTCCCCCTTTAGCATTTATGATTGTAGTTATTAGAGATCTTATTTTTCTGTTTCGTGTTAGTCAATCCAAGGGTTTGTCAACTTTGTTTATCTTTTCAAAAAACCACCTTTTTGTTTTGCTGATCTTCTAAATAATTCTTATGTGTTCAATTTCATTTAGTTCTGCTCTAATTTTGGTTCTTTCATTTCTTCTGTTGGATTTGGGATTAGACTGTTCCTCCTTTTCTAGTCACTTTAGATGGCCCATTAGGTTGCTGACTTGTTCCCTGTTTTCTTTCTTTCTTTTTCCTTTCTTTCTTTTTTTTTTGTAGTTTTGGCTGGGGCCGGGCTTGAACCTGTCACCCCCAGTATATGGGGCCGGTGCCCTACCTACTCCTTGATCCACAGGTGCCGCCCTCTGTTTCTGTTTTTTTCATGAAGACATCTAATGCTATAAATTTCCCTCTAAGGACTGCCTTTGAAGTATCCCACAGGTTTTAATAGTTTGTGGCCTCCTTATTTTTTTGTTCCAAAAATCTAATGATCGCCTTGTTGATCTGATTTATGACCAACCTGTCATTCAGTATAAGGTTATATAGTTTCTATCATTTTATTTGAGTATGAAGATTTCTGTTGCTGTTGTGTTCAACTTTTATTCCATCATGATCTGAGGAGATACAGGGGATAATTTCTGTTCTTTTTATTTAGTTTAGGTTAGCCTTGTGACCTAAGATGTGATCAATTTTGGAGCATGATCCATGGGCTGATGAGAAGAATTTATATTCAGTTTTCTCAGGATAAAGTGTTCCATAAATGTCTATTAAGCCCATTTGTTCTAGGGTTTTATTTAAATCCATTATTTATTTATTTAGTTTCTGCTTGGAGGAGCTGTCCAGTACTGCTAATAGGGTATCAAAATCTCCAACTATTATAGTGGGGGAAGATATACTGTTCAGATCAGTTAGTGTTTATTTTATACATCAAGGAACATTAAGATAGGGTGCATAGATGTTAACTATTGAAATCTCTTCACATTGTGTGTTTCCCTTGACCAGTATGTAGTGTCCATCTTTGTCTTTCATTATTTTTGTTGGTTTATATCTGCATACAAGATTGCACCCCAGCTATTTTCTGCTTTCCATTTGCCTGGAATATGTTGCCCATCCCTTCACCCTGAGTATTGTTTTAACTTTGAGGTAAGGTAAGTTTCTTATAGGCAATAGATATCTGGCCTGAGTTTTTGTATTCCGTTAACAGCCTATACCTCCTCAAAGGAGAGTTCAAACCATTCACATTAATTGAGAGAATTGATAGATATGGCAGGGTTTTATTCATACTGTTTTTCAGAAGTCCAGGCTTAATTTTATGCCTATCCCATGGTGGAAGTGTGGCTTTGTTCTCTAATTTCTGGGTAGGTTTCCTTTGGTGGTTATCTTCCTGTTGATGGCTATGAAGAATTGGTCTGAGTATTTCCTGTACAGCTAATTGAGTTGTGGTAAATGTCTTCAGCATGTGGATGTCAGTGAAGTATTTGATTTCTCCATCAAAAAGGAAATTCAGTTTAGCATGGCATAGGATCCTGGGCTGGAAATTGTTTTGTTTAAGAAGGTTGAAGTTCAATGACCATCTTTTTATAACCTTAAAAGTTTCAGCTGAGACATCTGCAGTCATCTTTATACCTTTTCCTTTGTAACTAATACTTTTCTTACACTTGGCAGCTTGTGAACCTTCTTCATATTAATATTGGGAAAATTAATTACAATGTGTCTAGGAAATGCTTTGTTTATATCAGTCATGCTGGGGTTCTGAAACTATCTACTATCTGAATTTCTGAGTCTCTTACAATACTTGGGAAATTCTTCTCCATAATGCCTTAGGGTACAGAATTTGTGATTTGGGGACCATTCTCTTCCCTGTCAGGAATCCCTATATTTGGGGGGGGGTTGTTTTGTTTTGTTTTGTTTTTTGTAGAGACAGAGTCTCACTCTATCGCCCTCGGTAGAGTGCCATGGAGTCACAGCTCACAGCAACCTCCAGCTCTTGGGCTTAGGTGATTCTCTTGCCTCAGCCTCCCAAGTAGCTGGGACCACAGGTGCCCACCATGGCACCCAGCTAATTTTTGATGCAGTTCGGCCGTGGCCGGGTTTGAACCCTCAGCCCTCAGTATATGGAGCTGGCGCCCTACTCGCTGAGGCATAGGCGCCACCCAGGAATCCCTATATTTTGGATGTTTATTTTATTGGAATGATCTCAGAGAATATTCTGTTCTTTTTCTCCAGTTTTCTTTCTCTTTGAATGATTGAATAGTTCAAAAGCCTTGTCCCCTTTATCTGAGATTCCCTCTTCACACTGATCAACTCCTTTTTTGAGGAACTCTACTGTAGTTGAACCTCCTCAAACACCTTTTTCAATTCCTTAAGCTCTGCTCTAGCCTTTCTTCATTATGTCCATATACTTGGTGACTATTTCTTTGAATTCATTAATTTCTTGAGACAACTTCTGAATGATTTTTTGATTCTGTTTTCATATTTTCCTCCATTCCAATTATCTTATTTGCCATCTATATTCTAAATTCTATTTCTGATATTTTAGCAATTTATCTGTGAATGGAATTTTTTGTTGTATTTTCTTTGACGTCCCCTGTAGGTATTGATTTGCACTGATTATTCATGTGGCCAGAGGTCTTCTGCTAATTTCTCCTCATAAGTATTTTCAGTTTCTTCATCTTTTTCTCTTTTTCAACATGGCAATTATACTTTTTTTAGTTGAATTGATAGCTTGTCCCTGATTAGTCCACTCCTCACTGTTGCAGTGCCACCACTGCCCTAACAAAGGAAGACAAGTAGTGAATCTTCGGCTCCAGGGAGACAGTAGACAGTCCTGGCCCAGAGTTCCAGTCAAATTTGTTCTGCCAGTGCTGGCACTGCCCACCAAATCAAGATCACAAGGCAGCCGAGCTGATAGCACTGGCCCAGAGTTCAGGAGAGATGCTTATACACTGGGCACCATCCAGCCAATTGACGGCTGAGGGCTGCAGCTCTGTGGACAATGTAGGCCCAAAGCTCAGACAAAGTTGCTCAGGCACCTAGCATCACCTGCCCAGTTCAGAGGGCTGGAGATTCAGGTCTAAAGTTCAGATAAGAGTCACTCAGGCAGCAGGCCCCACCCGCACTATTGAGCTCAGAGAGCCTCCACCCAGTGGAGAGTACTAATCCAAAAATCAAACCAAAGTCACTTAAACTTTGCCCCCCACCACCCAATTGAGCTCAGAGCCCCTTGTCGGGGACCAGCCTCAAGAGGCTGTGAGTTTGCTTCCTAGTGGCCTGATGGTGCAGGAGACCGAGGAATATTATTAATGAAATTTATTAATGAGAGTTATAGAGAATTTATAGAGAAGTAATAGACAAAGACAAGCAGTTCTAAGAGAATGGGGCTCAGGAGGTTGCACACCTGTCTTCATGAGATTTAAGTATGCTGCCCCAAATATCAGGCTAGCTCTATATTTATTATATACATCAGTGTTATAATCATAAATCTTATGAAAGCAAGGCAAACAATCCTATCATGGTCTTTGTTGTGCTTGCATTTCTATTAACTAGACTGAGTCTACAACTGATTACATTAATTGCATGTATTTGCTTACTACTCTTTCTGTTTTAAGATATATGGTCTTCATGTAAACAAAGTCTTGATAAGGAAGCTAATTTGGGCAAGACCTGTGGCTCAGTGAGTAGAGTGCTAGCCTCATATATCGACGGTGGGTGGTTTGAAGCCTTCAGGCCTTGTGGCAGATGTCTGTAGTCCCAGCTACTCAAGAGGTTGAAGCAAGAGAATCGCCTAAGCCCAAGAGCTGGAGGTTGCTGGGGGCTGTGATGCCCCAGCACTCTACCAAGGGCAACAAAGTGAGACTGTCTCTAAAAAAAAAAAAGAAAGCCAATTAAAGTCTGACTCAAGGACCAAATCCTAGCTGACTCACAGTCACACACCACAGATGTTATGTTTTAATACTCTGACAGCCTTGTGTCAAAACAGATTGACTCCTCTGTCCCAATTAAGGTGACAGAAGAAAAGAGATCTTGCTTCTCCTTATCTGGTCTGCATCTAGTCTTCCTGTGTTGGACAAAGTTTAAAGAATCCATATTCTTAAATCCCAAAAAGCACTCTCCTGGAGCACACAGACCTACCTTAGCAGAAAGCAGCCTCAAGGCCCCCTGCCAAATGCAATACAGCAGCTGTGAGAGGAGGGGGAATATTCAACAAGCCAGGCTTCAGAAACTTAAAGTGACAGGGTCTCATGCTTTGCGCTCCTAGACAGGAAAATAAATCTGTATCAATCCTCCAATTCTGTTTCCTTTTAACCAGACTCATTAATAGTAGTAATGCAGGCACATCAAGATATTACTCTTCCCCTAACTATTCCCACCTGCACTCTTCAGTGCCTTGCCTGGTGGAGGCCAGAGATCCAAAGTCCAGTCTAAAGTCACCGAGACACTGGCCTACCCATCTAATTAAGCTCACAGAGCTGTGCCTAATAGTAGAGGCAGACTTCAGTCAAAAGTCAGTCATTCGGTGCTCTGCCCACCCAATGGAGCTCAGAAGTTGTCCTAGAAGGAAGATAACAGATCAGCCTGAGAATTCCTGAGGAGCTGGAGACGGGTAGCTCACCTTCCCCTCCACTAAAGTTTGTGCTGCCATGCTACTGTTCTCAGTTCAGCGTTGGCAGACTTCCTGAGGTTCTCAGTGAGCTTGCCAAACACTCTGGACTCTACATAGGAATGGACCTTCTGGCAACTGGGGGAGGGGCGGATCTGGGTGTTCAAGATTGCAGGAAAAATATTTGGTCTTCTGTGCCAAACAGAATAGGGATTATGCTCACCGGTGGGACCTCAATAATGAAGAAGGACTGGGACTTAGTGACTGCTCTCCTGTGGAATAGGGTGTGCAGACTTTTTAACCCTGTTAGCTGGCAGGCTCGTTGCCCACCATGGAGCTCCCGTTTAGGGGGAGGGGTACCCCTTCCTCGGGAATTTGGGCTCATACCTGTTGTCTTTCTTGCACTTCCTTTTTCTGCTGCTTGATTCAGCCTGGGTGATTTGTACCATGCACAGACCTCTGGTGTGGAGCTCCTCACGTTCAGCTTCTATCCACCTCAGTCCAACATTTCTCTCTTTGGGCATGAGCCTCTGGCAAAAGTGGCTTCTAGTCAGCCATTGTCCCACAATTGCCCCAATGCAGGGGTTTTTATTAGCTCTTTATTTCTTTTCATTTTTCTCTTCTCTTCTCTTCTCTTTCTTTTTTTTCAGAGGGTCTTGCTCTGTTACCCAGGTTAGAGTACAGTGGCATGAGGACTGTTCAATACAACCTCAAAATGCTAGGCTCAGGTGATCCTTTTTTTATAGAAAGATTTAAACTAGACAAATAACCATTACAAGCATGCATGTGCACACATACACTACATTAATACAGAATACTCACATTTTTAAATTTTCATGGAAAATTTTCCAAGAATATTCCATAACTTCATAATTCCAAGCAAATTAATATAAAATATAGTACTATGCTCCCAATATAGTACCATTAGTTGTTTGGCCAGTGGACACATGTAATATATACTGTCACTTTCAATAATAATTAATGAAAAATAAATAACACTTAAACCTAGTTCCTCTATCGCACCACAACATTAGAAGACACAGATAGACTATTTTAAGTTTCACGATAAATACTCTAATTACAGTTTATTTAAATAGAAGTCTATAACCAAAAATTTAAAAATCTACATGATTTTAATTGTCATATATTACTAAAGAAAATAAGAGGCAAAGAAATTAAAACAATGGATAGTAGCCATTTCAATTATATGAATAAATAAACTAGACTAAATTTCTTTCTTGTGAAAAATTGATTGCCTTAATTATACATACTACAAAAACTAAATTGAGAAACAGAAATATCTGAACATGCATCTGAAAAACTTTTGAAGTTGAAATTACTTTAAATTAAGTAGAAGTAAAGGAGAAGAAAAAAATAACAAAGAGTATTAAATCACACCACACAATTAGACAGAATCAACAAAGCCAATGACATTTTCATTGAAAATGCTTAAAGAAATTGATAAAAACATTATTAAAACATTATTTAAGAAAGTACCTGATAAGACACAAATGTTTTATTTCTAGATTGTTTCTGGGAATATCTTTTGGATATTACATATGAAAAAGAATTAATGATCTATTTATAAATATAATTTAATATCCACTTGAAAGAAAACATTCCTAAAATATACAAATTGCCCAAATTATGGGTAAGAAAACAGATACCTGAGTAAATCTGCATGTACTAAACAAATTGAGTTTGTTGTATAAACATTCATCCAAATACATTCTACAAACTTAGCTTGCCTCGCTCACTAGTGAATAATAATATTTCAAAATAAATTTCTTATACAAAGGCTACCATGGTATTCAAAAAGAAATGCTTCCCAGTGTAGTCTTGATAGCAAGAATGTTCAAGCACACAGCAATGAATAAAAGCATAATACAATCTGCCTGTGAAAATGGATGAAGAAATAAATCTCACTTCTAATATAATATGTGCTCTGATATTTTCAAAGAAGTAATACAGAGTAACCAGGATGAGTTTATCTCAGAAATACAAAATTGATTTAACATTGAAAGGAATATAACTTATACATGTTATACAGAGAAAATATAAGTAGTTTCAAATGCTGCAAAAATAGTAAAAGTGCAACATTTATTCAAAGTAAAAGATATTAGAAATATGAGATTATAAAATTACTGAAATATGAGAAAGTTATGATAAAAACTTCTTAAATATGATTAAAATGTTGAAATGTTTTCATCAAAAACAGGAAATAATGCATATCATATACATAGAACCAATATTATACATTCTCTTCATCATTGAAAATAATTTGAAAAAAATTATGGTACCTGGGGAAAAATGCATGATTATTACAGATAAAATAGTAGTTTACAACAGAATTCCAGAAAACTCTCTACTTCAATTATAGGGTTTAATACACAAAATGAATGAAATAACTGGATAGAAGATCAACATGCAAACCTCAATTGTACTTTTATTTACAGCAACAAAATAAAGAAAATTTAAAATAAGGATGCTATTTACAAAAGCATAAATGTGAAATATCTGCATTTCTATATTACCTCAATACCAAAAATACAAAATATGAAAGAGAAATTAAAGAAAACCTAATAGAGTGCCAGACATAGCACAATATTGCTTGGAAAAGTCAACTTTATAAAGAGGCAGAATGTTTAAGTAGGACAGTCCCAAACATAATCCCAGGAGAGTTATTTTCAGATACTTTTTTTAGAGATGTCATATACACTGCATATTTTCCATTCATTTAAGTATAAAAATAAGTAAACTTTTAGTATATCTGCAGTTTTACAACAAAAAATCACCTCTGAAGCTTACAAAATTTTCATCACTC
The DNA here is from genome assembly GCA_963573935.1 of Arctocebus calabarensis. Lineage (NCBI taxonomy): Eukaryota > Metazoa > Chordata > Mammalia > Primates > Lorisidae > Arctocebus > Arctocebus calabarensis. Next base: position 59,302 of record CAUYON010029564.1, read on the forward strand.
CAAAATGAAAAAGAAAAATGCAGCAATTTGTGGTTGCATCCTATTCCAATCTCCCCTTA
>CAUYON010029566.1:0-18477 GCA_963573935.1 Arctocebus calabarensis
TATACCGGAGGTGGTGGGTTCAAACCCGGCCTCAGCCAAAAAAAAATGCTACATATATCTGGTATGGGATGGGGAAGAAAGTTACCTAGTCTCAGCTGTCGTTGTCTACAGGAAGCTACTTTGACGCCACCTCAAACACAACCACCTTATCTAAAGTTTGGTCTCCTCTCCTTTCCATTCTAGATTCACAACTTCTATGGATGCTTACGTGGTCCCCTGGTAATAATCTGCGTGGACAGTTGTGTGGCTCAGGTGGGACCTTGCAGTCTGCCAGAATCCAAAGGACGACAACCATACACTGTCACTGAGGCCAGTGCCCTCGACAAGCCTGCCGTTTTCTCATCTGAAAAAGTGGGGATCATGATAGTATCCACCTCATTAAGTTGTTGTGAGGATTCAATAGGATAATTTCTAGAAGGCTCCTAGAACACTCGGCAGGCAGCATCTCGTCCCTTCTGGTCACCTCACTGGATTGTTACTATTTTAATCGCCTCTCAGTCCATTTATATATACATACATATATTCCAAATTGTTTATTTTAAAGATTAAACATGACAATAATCAGTCAAAAATTAGGAGATGCTGCCTGCCGAGTGTTCTAGGAGCCTTATAGAAATTATCCTATGGAATCCTCACAACAACATAATGAGGTGGATACTATCATGATCCCCACTTTTCCCGATGAGAAAATGAGTGGCTTGTGGAAGACACTTGCCTAAGTAACAGTGTCTGGTTTTCACCCTTTGGATTCTGGCAGACTACAACATCCCCAACTTTGCTACACAACTCTCCATTTTCTCAAAACACATCATAATATCCCCCAAACATACAATTGCCAAATTCCGCATCTATTATGCAACTCCACACCACCAGTGCCCAGGACAGACACCAGCCCCAGCCATGTGTATTTCCCTCTTATGTACCAGGTTCATTTCAAGCTCCTAAATTTTGCTCATGCACAAGCCATGCCACTTGCTTCTTCTCCCTCACCCGGTCTCCAGACCCTCCAGGTGGCCTCCCACGCTGCCACCAATATGCCTGGCCCATTCTCTTCCCACTCTTCTCTCAGCTCCTCTAGCACAACAAATCATCATGTCTGTAAGTTTTGTCACCTCGAATGAGATTGTGCTCCTTGCACACAAACAGACTTTAAGCTTCCTTTGTTTGCCATGTAAAGGTACGCAGTCAGCACACAGAGGAGGTACTCAATAAATATTTGCTGGTATAGAATGAACATAAATAACCATGTGAGAACATTTAAGAATGTGAAAGAGGCCATGTGTAGTGGCTCACACCTACAATCCCAGCACTTTGGGAGGCCAAGGTGGGAGGAATGCTTGAGGCCAGGAGTTCCAGACCAGCCTGGTAACATAGTGAGAACCACTTTCAATAAAAAATTTAAAAACCATCCAGGCAGGGTAGTGGGCTCTGGCAGTCTCAGCTACTGTGAAGGCTGAAGCAGAAGGATGGCTTCAGCCCAGGAGTTCAAGGTGGCAGGGAGCTTTGGTTAGGCCACCTTACTCCAGCTTGGACAATGGAGTGAGACTCTGTCTCTAAAAAAATTTAATTTAATTTAAAATTAAAATAAATTGGGGTCACGGTGTATGGCACACCTCTTGGGAATGGGACACAATTGTAAGAAGGACTTTAACAAATACAATCAGTGTAACCTAATTCTTTGTACCCCCAATGAATCTCAAACAATAAAAAAAAAATTAAATAAAATTAAATAATTAAAATAAATTTAATTTAATTTCAAAAAAATATAAAAAAGAATGTTCAGAGTCTTCATTTTGTTGGGGTTTCTTTGTCTGTTTGAGACAGCGTCTAACTTTGTGTTCTTTGGCCTTCAGTAGCGTCCAGAGGCATCACAGCTCACAGCAACTCTTGGGCTCAAGAGATCCTCCTGCCTCAGCCTCCCAAATAGCTGGGACTACAGGCACCAGCTAGTTTTTCTATTTTTTTTTTTTCTATTTTTAGTAAAGAGGAGGTCTCACTGTTACTCAGGTTGGTCTGGAACTTCTGAGCTAAAGCTATCCACCCACCTCGGTCTCCCATCCTATTATTACAGGCATGTAATGCCTGGCCTTCATTTTGTATTATATGTGCCTTCATGAAGTGCCTGGCCTTCATTTTGTATTGTATGTTTTGTTCAGCACCTAGCTAATTTTGGCTACTTATTCAATCTGTCATTTTTTTTTTTTTTTTGTAGAGACAGAGTCTCAGTTTATTGCCCTTGGTAGAATGCCGTGGTGTCACACAGCTCACAGCAACCTCCAACTCCTAGGCTTAGGTGATTCTCTTGCCTCAGCCTCCCAAGTAGCTGGGACTACAGGCCAATCTGTCATTTTAATAATAAGTTCTGTATTCTTATTTCTGCTATATTTTAGGACTTCAGAGTCTATTTTACCCAAAAAGATAAAGACTTAAAAAAATTTTTAAAAAGGCTCGGCGCCTGTGGCTCAACAGGCTAAGGTGCCAGCCACGTACACCTGAGCTGGCGGGTTCGAATCCAGCCCGGGCCCGCCAAACAACAATGACGGCTGCAACCAAAAAATGGCCAGGCGTTGTGGTGGGCGCCTGTGGTCCCAGCTACTTGGGAGGCAGAGGCAGGATACTCGCTTGAGCCCAGGAAATGGAGGCTGCTGTGAGCTGTGATGCCATAGTATTCTACCCAGGGCGACAGCTTGAGGCTCTGTTTCAAAAAATAAATAATTAATTAATTTAAAAAGACTTAAAAGTAGCAAGTCCCACAGCTTTAGGTCAACTTGCTTCCCAAATACCATCTCACCTTTTAAAATAAAATTAGTGATTCTTTGATGAGAGAAAAAGAAAATTCTTTTCCTTCTTCATCTGTGCCTTAATAATCTTTTCATTTTGTGCTTTTCATTCCCAGCCCTCAAGGACAATTTTTCATTGTCTTGCCTTTTCCTGGTTTTACCCTTAAGCTCTCCTTCCCAATACTATCCACTTGTCTACAGTGGAGCGCTTATTAAGACTCTGACTCTATTTCCCCAGCTGTGCACAGAGCATCCAGGTACCACCTTTCTGACTCATTGTGCTTGTGCTACTGACAACTGTAAGATCTGGGCCACAGCTATCCTTCAGCATAAATTAAATATCTAGAATGACAGATGATCCTTTTAGCCACATGTTCCATCAAAGTAGAAGGAGGGGTAACGGAGTAATCACAAAGAAAACCATGGTCCCCCAGGAGGAAAGCAGAGCCAGAGCTGACAGTAAAGAGGGTGAGGGGGCTGACGACAAGATGGTTACTCCAGAAACTACCAGCAAAGTGCTTCACAGTCCCTGCAGACCACAACTAAGGTGTACTACCTCCTGCACCCTGGGGCTTTAGACGCTACAATCTGGCCATAGAGACAAATGAAGAGTCTGTGCTTATCACCTTAGTACATGCCATCCCTGGAAAAAGAAGGGGGACCTGAAGATCTTAAAACGGCTTCAAGTTCACCTCTGCCTTAGGCAAATCACTGCAACTCAGTTTCCTTGTTGCAAAATAGAGATAATAATGCTCATTCTATGCTCTTCAAAGGTGAAGCACAGACAAAAAAGTGATAATAGACATGATACTTTCACAGACATGAAAGCAGTTTTAAAAAATGGAAGTTTCATGCAATATAAGACAAATTAATGTAATGCCAATGCATACCCCCTCAAACTACAGAAATGTAAGCAATCTGAAGTATCTATGACATCAGTCACAAAAGGAATTCCATTTTTTTCGCCTAGGTATGTCCATGGAGCTACCCTCATGGACAAAGTGACCTGGGAGTCTTCTGCTGCCTGCAGAATCCTGTCCTGGTCAACCCTGGTCAACAAGCTCTTGTCCAACCAGCAGTTTTTTGCACTGACCCAACAGAACACTTCATTTCTGTTCCTTGTGGTTCACAAACCTCATTTGCTTGGTAAGATATCTAACAGCTAACATTTAAAAGGAAGCTGAACCAAGATTTAAATACTTTTCTTTTTCTTATACTTTACCAAGTAAACACAATACAGAAAAAATAAGATTGACTACACATCTTAATTAGGAAATGAGTTTTCATTTGCTAGAAATAAAACTCAGGGTCCCTCTGCACAGAGAACTTCACTATATGAGAATAAAAAAAATTAATTAACAAAAAATAACAATTTCATACACAATTTTTCAGGCAAACAACTACTGAATAGAGAGTAAAGTTACCTCTCCCTACCTTTAGTTGAGGAATAGAAACTTTCCGTAACAATTAAGCCCATCTTCCTCCTTTAGATAGTATACTTATGTTTAGCATCAAACTGTTTCTGTAATACCTAATTATGATATTGCGAAAGTCTAGCAGGAAATATATGGTAAGAAGCCTCCCATGAAAACAAAGACAAATTCATATCTCTCTAATTGGCTCTGTTGCTTAGAAGTGGTGAGCCTTGGGAATTTTGTAAATCAATGCAATCAATATCAAGTCGGCTGCATAAGTGCACGGTTCATTAGCATGACAAATATAACAAACACTCCTTTATTCAAAAAAGCAAGTAAGATTACCTTAAAATCTCCACCGTGTATAAAAGCAGCAATGGTTCTAATACCGCGAAACCTCATGCAGTTTTAAGCGTCTTTCACCAGTAGGTTCTGCCGGCAGGTGGGCAGAATCGGTGACTCTAGATGCTGGGCTTGAAAGAGACTCTTTGGAGCCCAACGGCAATCCTCGTCACCAAAAAAAATACACAGAAAGGCGGGGAAAGCAAGCAAATTCTGACCTTGCGTTTTGCTCCTTGGAGAAGAGATCCTTCAGAGCTAGAGGGATGGTTTTGTAAACCATTCCTCATTTCTCCTTAAGTTTCAAACTAAAACTTCCAAAGAAAGAAGGCAGACACTTTAAGCAGCCTTGGCTCCTGTACGCAACTCGACTGCGAGCTGGAATTAGGTGCCAAACGCCAGGTAGGTCCTCGGGGATCCGCTCGGAAAAACAAGGACTCCTCCGATCTGAGAACCCCAAACTCTTGAGGGTCTCTTGAGCCGGTTTTGTTCACCGGCTGCCTCCTCGCCAGCCAGGGCTCTATGTGTCTGGAATCTACACAGGTCTGGCTCCGTCAGTGACCGCGACGCACATGCGACATCTAGGCACCTCCGGCAGCACCTCCCCAACCAGTCGGAGAATCTGCAGACTCTCGCCTCCTCCCAGTCCAGCCCGCAGGCCCTCTTTCCAATCAAGTGACCTGTGCTAGGAGCGTCCTCCAGCCGCGTCCTGAGGGGCCGCTCAGGGGCAGAGCAAGGAGGCGCGACATCTCTGCGCTAAACACTGCTGGGTTTCTGCAAAGTGGCAGAAGACATCTCGGTGGCCGCCGCAGCCTCTATTCGCACCTCGACCGCCGGGCTCTGAGGCACGGGGGCAGCGCGAGGGAGGGTGGGAACGGAGGGAACGGAGGGAACGGGTCTTCGGGAACTTCTCTCTGCCCGCCGTGGGGTCGCGAGCCGAGGGACAGGAAGAAAGAACCTCGCACACAAAGCCGCCAGCCCCGCCAGCGCGGCCGGCACAAAGGCCCGCTCGCCGCTGCGGGGCCGGCAGGCCGGGCGGGAGCCAGGAGGGCGCAGGGTCCTCCGCGGCCTGCGCGGCGCCCGCCGCTCCGGAGCCGCCCCCGCGCGCCCCGCGCCCGGCCGCCGCGTCCCGGGCGCACCCGGGGCTGCGCCGCTCCCGGGACCACCCCGCTGCGCCCAGACTCGGTCCCCGTCCCCGCCCCAGCGCCACGTCTGCAGCCTCGGGAGCCGGCACCGTGCTCACCTGTGCGCCGTCAGCCCTGCAGCGCGCGGGGGGCGGCGGCGCCGGCGCTCGGCATCCCCGCGCGGGCCCTGCGGCGGCGGCGGCGACTCCCTCGGCCGTCTGGGACGCCGGGGGGAGGGCGCTTGGCTTCGTTGCTTATTCATAAGGCTGCGGCTGGGGATTGGGCGGCGGGGAGGTGTGCCCGCCCCGGCTCCGCGCCGCCGCCGCGCCCGCTTCCCCGCCTCTGCCCGGCGCCCGGGACCCCTCCGGGAACGCTGCCCCGCCTCCCCTCTTCCCAGTCTGGGCTTCGACGGCAGCTCCCCCTCCGTACCTGAGGACCAGAAACCAGGGTACCGTTCCCCCAAGAAAAGCCGACTGAATTTCTCTGGTCTTCGGTTGAGGCGAGGGGCGCAAAGCGGAGCCCGCAGGGCGTTCCCAGGGGGAGTGTGTGCGGCTGGCCCGCACCCCCAGGTAGGGCCCTTGACGTAGCTCTGCATGAAGTAGCCCTTCCTCAATCTCTGGGAAAAGTCGACAACCAGCACTAATAACAAGGGCGCTTTATGGAGTCCTGCCTCCTGCGGGACGCAGGGCCAGGTGGGTGCCTCGCGCGCTCCTTTACCTGCTCGCCCCGCAAGTCGGAGAGGAGGCTGCCCGCTCTCCGTCTGAGAAGGGAGGGAGGGCCGAAGGCGGCGTGATGTGTCCAAGGTCTTACTGCGAAGGTGGCCACTACGGATTCGTGACCTGCATTCTTGGGGCTTTCGAGAACTCGGTTTCCTTTTTCGTTTACTCCTAATTATGAGTGGAAAGAAGCGTCAGGAATCGGAAGCCCATTCTAGACCGACCCCCACAGCAACAATGCCACATGGCATGGCGGGCGTCCCAGCTTGCCCCTCCGAGTGGGCATTTTGCAAGGCACTCTTCACGGCTGTCTCTTATCCTCATTAATGAGTCTGGTAATAGTTATTTGTAAATGCCTGGAAGTTGGAGCAAGGTCTTGTTCACCACTGACCCCACACCTAGTACCATACACAGGTGTGCGCTGTTACCCATCCCACCCCCCTTTAGATTAGATGTGATCTGTGCACGGTCATGGGTCAGTTACAGGGCAATACTTCCCGGGAAATGAGTCCTTGGGCAGTTTCCCAGTCGTGCGAACATCACTGCGTGTGCTCGCGCAGACCTAGATGGTAGGGGCCACCACTACTCTCCTAGACCTTACGGGGTGCATCCTGTCGCCCTGAAGCTTCAGACCTGCACCTGTGTTCCTGTCCTGTGCCGAAGGCTGCAGGCGTGGTGTGCGATGGGGTCGTGCCTGCAGCCTGTTGCTTTCCAACACTTGTTCCCGTGTTAGACCTTGCCCTATCCCCAGTCTAGGCTCCAGGAAAACCCCAGGGCACTGTGGCCAAGGTTCATGTTGACCAAGTCATCGTTTCCTTCTGCACCAAACTACAGAACGAGGAGCATGTGTTCGAGGCCCTTCCCAGGGCCAAGTTCAAGTACCCTGGTGCCAGGAGATGCACATCGCCAGGAAGTAGGGCTTTACCAAGTTTAATGCAAATGAATTTGAAGACATGGCGGCTGAGAAGCGGCTCATCCCAGGTGGCTGTGGGGTGAAATCCAACCCCAGTCGTGGCCCCGTGGACAAGTGGCGGGGCCTGCCCTCGTGAGGACTCACGCTGTGCTACCTCTCATTTGCGTCTATGAATACTGAAACCTACTTCCTGTCCAAAATTAAAAAATTAAGTAAACATACTAACCATAGAAAAGGTACAGTAAAAATACCATATAAGAAATTTGTTTAAAGTACATTACAGGGCACCTACACGGGTACCCTGCACACTGGATAGGAACGGAGCTTGCTGGGCTGGAAGTTGCTGTGAGTGAGCCAGTGAGAGAGTGACGTGTGAATACCAAGGCCTGGGACAACACCACAGCTACTGTAGGTGTTATGAACACTATTTAGGTACACACGTTAGCGTACCTAAAACTAGGTACACTAAATTTATAGACAAAAAAATTATTTCTTCAATAATAAATTAACCTTAGCCTACTGTAATGTTTTTATTTTATAAACATTAGTTCTTTTAACTTTTTGGCTCTTTTGTAACAACACTAAGCTTAAAACACATTTTACATAAATACAAAACATTTATATATGTATTCTATAAGCTTTATTCTCTTTTTAAATTTTGATCCTGTAAACTCTTTTATTAAAAACTAAGACCCACAGCTCAGCACCTGTGGCTCAAGTGGCTAAGGCGCCAGCCACATACACCTGAGCTGGTGGGTTTAAATCCAGCGCAGGCCTGCCAATCAATGACAACTACAACCACAGGAGAATCGCTTGAGCCCAGGAATTGGAGGTTGCTGTGAGCTGTGACGCCACAGCACTCTACCCAGGGTGACAGCTTGAGGCTCTGTCTCAAAAAAAAAAAAAAAAAACTATCCTGATTTCCAGGTGCCCCAACCAGAAGCCCAAGCACAGGGAGGAAGAGATTCCAGCTTCCCTCATGTTTAAGGCCAGCCCTACACACAAATTTGAAATATCCAAAATTTCTTTGACATCTTCCTATCTCCTTTTCGGCATCCTTCTGTAACATCCTAGTCTTCCCCTTAGAGACCAGATGCCACAAGATATTCTAAGTACCAAGTACAGAACTCGCGCCCCAGACCTGCCTGAGACTCACAGTTTCCCATTCTCCAAAACTATCTTTCTTCTGTGGTAAAGTGCCTGTTTCCCATTTCCTCAATACAAATGATTTCAGCTATGCAATAAAAGTAAAATGGCCTTATTGGAACTCATTTGTCCTAGTTCTTTATCCTTCCCAAAATGGTTTGCACTGCTGTAAACTGCTTTAGTTAATACAATTTATTTCAACAGCTGCTGTTGGTTCATGCAAGTGACAATAAGATTTACTCTCCTCCCCAGACCCCTCCACATACACACAAATTGAAGGTCAAAGAAAGCTGTATTCTAAAAGTCAGCTCATCAAATCCACATAATGAATGTTATTAACCTTTATAGATAAAGCAAGAAACTGTATGTGTGTATATGTCAAGAGCCTGAGAACACCCAAAACTCCAATCAAGGTACTAGGTAAGAAAGTGCAAGAAGGCAGTTTGGGGGTTGCCAGATATAGCAAGTAAAAAATAGATGATTCCCACTTAATTTGAATTTCAGATGAACCACAAATAAGTTTAGCATAAGTATGTCCCAGATACTGATTGAATACTGAAAGATTATTATTTGTGGTTTACCTAAAATTCAAATTTAACTGGATATCCTGCATTTTAACTGGTTTGCCTTTTCAGTATTAGATAGTTAGTTGGTCCTGGTTGGTAAAAGTCTTTGTGTCAGAAAGGAATTGGACAGATGTAGCAAAGAACAGGATAACCAATTACAAGAGCCAGGAGTGAATCACACCCATTCAAATGCCACTCAGATGGAAGCATCTGGGCAGAGGAGATTTAAGCATCATGGTGAGACCATCGATAAACAGCCTCTCAGGCTCTTGACATATACACACATACAGTGTGTAGACATGCTCCACTACCATATGTCAACTAATTTTCTTTAGTCTGATTCCCATGTACCAAGGAACTATCTAACAGCGTGACTCCCCTGGGGCCCTACTGAAATGACCATTCCTGTGTGCTGGACCTCAACGTCTACAGAACTGTTACTATGTATCATGTGGGCTAGCTTGCAAGTCTGTATCTGAGAAATGTACTTCTGATACTCACAAAAATCAGGTTGTGGGGCTTGCAGACTTCAGAACGAGACCTTGAGCAGGCCTGACTGCACCAATGTAAGTGCTACTTTGTAAGGGTTCTCAGAAGCCCGCTGACAGGACCACTCCAGATTCAGCACCACGGTCTGCTGAAGATCAGGGTGTTTTTTGTTTTAATTTGTTGTTTTGTTTTTATTTGAAATCATACCAATGACAAAATGAAATGAAAAAGGCGTATTTGGGGGGTGTCCCCAGATTCGTTCCTGTACTTAAATGATTTTCCTTTTCACAAAACTCTTTACCTGGATTTTGTTTTCCTTACATGTAGAGTAGGAGCCATATTCTACTGCCATGAAGAATAGGGGCCATTTGAAAACCGGCCATTTAGTTCCTCGTTGCAAAACATTGTCTCTGCTTTCTGGTCTTCTTAAAAGCGTTTGAACTTGATCTTTGCATTGCCTCCAATGATCTCTGCCCAGAGGCTGCCCGATTCCTGCCAGGGACCTCCTGGCTGCTTTTAATTCTTTAACCTGAAATTTCCAGGATTGTGTAAAATAGTATTGCTAAGCATTCTCTTCTCACTCCTGAGTTTTCAATAAATATTTGATGTATTTGTATGGTAATGATGTGATAGTTTTTTTATTGCACCCCAAACCCTCAGAACACTAGACATACCCCATGTTGAACTACTTCAGTGCCAATGAGCTTGGATGTTCATCTCCTGCTAAATTATATCTCCAGTGTGCAGTTCATTAGAAAGACAAGTAGGACAAATAAATCTCTAATAAAATTATTTTCCTAAAATAAGGCTTGGGAAACAGCAAATTTTTACATGCTGTAGTTGCCTTTAACTGCTCATACAAGAGTCCACCACATTTATCTATTTAACAGTTATTATGCACAGACCCAGATGAATCCTCTTGCCTTTCTGCTCTCCCCTGAGAATATCTATCATAATTGTAGAAGCAGAATGTTATATACCTTACATTACCTTCTTTAAAATGTGTTATTTTCAATATTCTTTTATTAAGTGTTAGACTTATTTAGGCCCTGAACTTTCTGATTCTTGCCTTGGAGAAGCAAGATAGGCAAGTAAAAGACCACTAATGCAGGTACAAAAAGAAAATTTCTGAACTGGTACAGTGATTAAAAAAGAAACATTTTTAGATAAAGTCAGAAGCTGAAAACATTTACAAAAAGGAAATCTTGTTCTTTATTTTAAAACAATGAATATGCTCTTTTGAAAAATGCTTTTTTTTTTTTTGGAGACAGAGCCTCAAGCTGTCACCCTGGATAGAGTGCTGTGGCATCACAGCTCACAGCAACCTCCAATTCCTGGGCTCAAGTGAGTCTCCTGCCTCCGCCTCCCAGGTAGCTGGGACTACAGGCGCCCACCACAACGCCCGGCCATTTTTTGGTTGCAGCCATCATTGTTGTTTGGCGGGCCCGGGCTGGATTTGAACCCGCCAGCTCAGGTGTACGTGGTTGGCACCTTAGCCCGTTGAGATCTTATCTGCTTTTATTAAGATAGAATTATAGAAAATGGATTTACAAGAAGAAGCAGAGCTGCCAAGGAAGCACTCCAATCAGAGAAAGTTCTCAAACACTGGAACAAATTGGCTAGAGAGCTTGTATCATCACTTTTGCTGTAGTTTTCTAAACAGGATGAATTTAGGTCTTGCTAGGTTGTGGGTTTCTAATGAAAACCATTAGTTCACTCAATAAGGAAATTACGGAGATACCAGTAGTTGTAGATATAGGGAAACCCCAAACCATATTATTAATTATCTACCTTCCAACAAATATTGCTTGCTTATGTTCCTTCAAAAAAATTCAATTAAATTACTACCATCCCATCAAGTTTAGGATATACAAGGGTTGTGTTCAATGTACAGCATGTTGACAGCAAACAGCAGGCCCTGACTTCTTAGATGAGCCCGTGGGCCGTAGTCATCCAGCAATGAGCAGCGTATCGTGTGATGTTGGCTAGGGGTGTATCTTTACCATTGAGCTTAGCTCCATGATTAATCAATCAACAAGTGTTTTTATCTCAAGGAAAGTATGTGAAGTATGCAAAGATAAATAATTGAACTCAACTTTCCTCAGAAATCTTTTTTTTTTTTTTTTGAGACAGTCTCATTTTGTTGCCCTTGGTAGAGTACTGTGGCATCATACCTCACAGCAAACTCAAACTCCTGGTTCCAGCAGTCCACCTGCCTCAACCTCCCAAATAACTGGAACCACAGGTGCCCGCCACAATGCCTGGTGGTTTTTCTATTTTTAGTAGAGATGAGCTCAGGCTGTTCTCAAACTTCTGAGCTGAAGCAGTGCACCCACCTCAGCCTCCAGAGTGCTAGGATTATAGGCATGAGCCACCGCACCTGGCTTTTCCTCAGAAATCTTAAATTTACTTTAGAGGAAAAGGTTATATACTCAAAAAAGTTACCAATAACATATAATGGAGCATTTCCTTATGAATTTTTCCCATGATCCAGAAGTGCTACTGATTTTTGTCATCTTTTTTCATGATACTATGACAGAGAAGAACTATCTGAATAAGTCTATGTGGAAAGTCAAAGGTTTTAATAACATTAACATAGGTATATGTAACTGTCTTTCCCCCTAAAAAACACACTATTTTTTTTTTTTGAGACAGAGTCTCACTATGTCACCCTTGGTAGAGTGCTGTGGCGTCATAGCTCACAACAACCTCAAACTCTTGGACTTTAAGCGATTCTCTGGCCTCAGCCTCCCAAGTAGCTGGGACTATAGGCACCCACCACAACGCCTGGCTATTTTTCGGTTGCAGTTGTCATTGTTGTTTTAGCTGGCCTTGGTGTAACTACTGTGCTATGGGCACCGAGCCAAAATACACTCTTTTTAATTAAGACAGTGTATTTTAAAGAGTCTCACATCTCCCTACAACAGTGCCTCAAAATAGCAGCAGTTCAAATAGTATTGGTTGACTAATTATGGCCATAAGCTTTTACCAAAATAAAAATGTAACACTATAATGCTCACCCTTTACAACTGGGAAGCATGACCTGAATACCACTGACGTAGAAAGGAAGTTTGGCCACCTTCAGGATGAAATATACTAATCTCTGGCTCAGCACCTGTAGCTCAGTACCTAGGGCACCAGTCACATACACCAGAGCCGGCGGGTTCAAACCCAGCCTGGGCCTGCCAAACAGCAATGACAACTACAATAACAACAACAAAAATAGCTGGGCACTGTGGCCGGCACCTGTAATCCCAGCTACTTGGGAGACTGAGGTAAGAGAGTCGCTTAAGCCCAAGAGTTGGAGGTTGCTGTGTGCTGTGATGCTATGGCACTCTACCCAGGGCAATATAGTAAGACTCTGTCTCAAAAAATAAAATAAAATAAAATAAATATATTAATCTCATCAAATTAGGAGACATATTCCAACATAAGGAGCTCTGAGGCTTAGGGTTTACTGATCTTTTACACCCTCTGAGAAGAGGTTAGTCCATGCATACCTGTGTCCTGTGTCAACCAATTCTGAAACCAGAACTGACCCAGTCAGTGTTTCAAAGCCCTTTCTAACCACAAGTCTGTGATCCTTTTTTCCTGGTGAAGTTCCCATTCATTCAAAGAATAATTGTGCATGAAATGAAATAGTACTAAGTATAAGATTAAAAAAATTCTTCTTCAAGCTGAATTCAGAACTCACATTTCATCTGATCCAAATCCATTGAAATAGTCAGGGCTCGGGCTTGGCACCTGTAGCTCAGCAGCTAGTGCACCAGCCACATACACTGGAGTTGGCAGGTTCGAATCCAGCCCAGGCCTGCCAAACAACAATGACAACTACCACCGAAAAATAGCTGGGCATTGTGCTGGGTGCCTGTAGTCTCAGCTACTTGGGAAGCTGAGGCAAGAGACTCACTTAAGCCCAAGAGTTTGAGGTTGCTGTGAGCTGTGACACCATGGCACTCTGTCGAGGGTGACAGAGTAAGACTCTGTCTCAAAAAAGAAATAGCCAGGACAATATGTTCTCTTTTATTTATTCTTTCTCAAGACCTACAATGCAAAGTAGACATAGTAGATGTACTTTGCAGAATCAGTTCAAAATAATTCCTCCCTAACTTGTGTACGAAAGTAGCCAAAGAGGGGAAAACAACTTCCTTCAGAATCAGAGTGACTAAAAGCGAGTCTCATAAGGGGAAATGATTTATTTTGAGGCATCACTGCAGAAGAACAAATAAATTTGTCTCCAAAAGATTCCCAGTATAAATGGAATGGTCATGTGACACTCTTTCTTTCCTGTCTCTGCTTTCTTGCCTTTAGGAACTTTCTACAGGCTTTCAGGCATAATGACATGTTTTGTTTTCCTTCTACTTCTCTCTTTGCAAAAAGCACTTCAAGGCACTGGCCATCACCAGCCAATGTTCATTTACGACATTGTTCCCAGCAATCAATCTACACGGGTGTGTACTTTTCACTCAGATCATATCCTGTTTGGTTCATCCAAAAAACAAAACTTTTTCCTTCATTTACCCTTCAGATGATACATTCCGATTTTTTCTTTCTTATACCTCTACTTACTTCCTAGATTTCATACTGCTGCTTTTAAAATTTAATGCCTTCTGCAGTGTATACAAGGCCTCTTGTTTCAAAGATGCAGCCTGAGTGCTCGGGCCCCTTCCTGTGTGATTTCAAAGCCTTTTGCTCCAGTGTGTGGCTGTGCCGGAGGTGGCCTTGTAGTCTATAACAAAACCCCACATGGTACAGTGAGTTTTTCCTTATTAGGCAGTTTTACAGGCCCATTCTTTGCCCAAGGTGCAAACATAAGCATTTGGTATCACTGCCTCTCTCTTTATCTGAAAAGTAGAAATGTAGCAGACATGAAAGACAACTAAAGCAGATGATAAAGATATGGAAGAAATTATCCATCATCCCAAGTGTCACTCCAAGTCCACCCAATGCCCTACCCTCTCAGACTCAACTCCTCACCCCCTCCCCCATCCCAAAGTACCCAAGGTACCAAAGGACAGCTTGAGGCTCTGTCTCAAAAAAAAAAAAAAAACCATTAAAACTAGGTGGACATGGTGACGGGCACCTGGAGACCCAGCTACTTGGGAGGCGGAGGCAGGAGACTCGCTTGAGCCCAGGAATTGGAGGTTGCTGTGAGCTGTGATGCCACAGCACTCTATCCAGGGTGACAACTTGAGGCTCTGTCTCAAAAAAAAAATCATTAAAACTAGCTGGGCATGGTGACAGGCACCTGGAGTCCCAGCTACTAGGGAGGCTGAGGCAGGAGGATCACTGAAACCTGAGAGTGTGAGGTTGCTGTGAACTAGGTCAACTTCACAGCGTTCTAGCCTGGGGCAACAGAATGAGACTGTGTTTCCAAGAAAAACAGAGGCAATTACGTTAAAATCCAATCCCCTACAACGTATGCCTTACACACATAGGCATAGATATAAGATCTTATAAGGTCACAGAGAGAAAGCGGCTGTCTACAAGCCGAGAAGAAAGGCCTCAGAAGATACCAGCCCTGCCGCACCCTGGTCTCAGGCTTCTCCACTCCAGAATGGGGAGAATGTTACTTTCTTTTCTTTAAGGCACTCAGTCCATGGTACTTTGATAGGTGACCCTAACAATCTAAAGCACCTACCACGGTCAAGGTCTCTTAGGGCTGGTTAGTGCATTTGCCCTGCTAAGTGTTTCTAGTAGCCTCCCTGGGGAAGCAAAACAGCTACATATTTAGAGATGGAGCACAGGGAAGTCCTTCTTCCAAAACAGCAGAGTCCACGTGTGTTACCTTCTTGGCATAGTGGCTGTCCAAATAGTAAGGTCTGCCCTATCTAAGGGCTTTCAACTTGCTGGACAGGCCAGCTGGAGATTTTTGGCCCTCATTAGGATAAGAAAGCAAAGGAATATTCTAGAATCTAAGCAAAAGTACTGTGTAAGAATCAGGAGTGTACAGTTGGCTTCAAATAGGATAATAATCGTTTCGATAGCCTAAGATCAATGGGAGAATTAAATGAGATGATGTGTAATGTACTACACACAGCGTCTTTAATACACTTCACATCTTCAACAAATACTATTATGTGAAATAGAGCATGGATCCAATTGAGTATTGATTTTGAGCTGTAGAAGCAGGTATTTCCTGAGTTGATGACTAGTAGACTTTTTTTTTTGAGACAGAACCTCAAGCTGTCACCCTGGATAGAGTGCTACGGCATCACAGCTCACAGCAACTTCCAATTCCTGGGCTCAAACGAGTCTCTTGCCTCAGCCTCCCAAGTAGCTGGGCCTACAGGCGCCTGCCACAATGCCTGGCTATTTTGTTTTTTTTTTTTTTTTTTTTTGGTTGCAGCCGTCTTTGTTGAATCCTGGGCTGGATTCAAACCCACCAACTCAGTGTATGTGGCCAGCACCTTAGCTGCTTGAGCCACAGGCACTGAGCCAACTAGTAGACTTTTTTGTTCTTAAGGAACTTCCTGAGAACAAAAGTGGACCTATTGTTATGTCCATGTTTAAATATCAGATTATGATGAAAAGAACAATTTTCTAGGAATAGATTTTGCAGTGGTAGTTTTCATACAATTCTGTAGCATGGTCTTGAAATTTCACTAAACAAATTTAACCAAAGAGACTCTCAAAATTTAACTAGGTAATTTGGATTATGTCCATCCACTGAGTTCTCATTAACACTAAAACATTTCCCCCAAGCAGAAATTTCCTTGAATAGGCAGAAAGCGTTTTTAAATTTACTGAGATTATTGTTAAATGATTTAGCCTTTTATGAAAAGGCATTTCACTAGAACCAATTACATCATTCACATCACTGAAAATAAGTTAAAATTATAATAGTGTCTGGCCTATTACATTCAATAGATTTAGCTCATTTAAGGATCTCAAACCCATTATAATTGCAGAGGTGTGTTTCTCATCTAGTCCAGTTTCCTTATTTACCAAATATGACATGAAAACAGTGAGGCAAAACGCACACAGGAACCCAAATCTCTGATGTACAATCCAGGGCTCTTCCTCTCCTGGAAGAGACGTTCACTGACGTTCTCCTATTTCAAAGGGACAGAGACACAGCTAAGAGCTGAACCAGAGATTTAGTGCCACAACTAAGTATTGCGTTCTGACACCTCTGTGCCTGGGCTGGGCTTGTGCTCTCTCACCTGACTTGAACCCGTGTCTCACCTGTCCTCCTCGACCATCCTCTCCAGGAAGCTGGCCCTCATCCCTAGGCTGAGATGAGCGTCCCCATCACACCTGGGGGCACCTTGGTGCTCACTCAGATTCAAACTGGTCATGTGTCAGGCACCCAGGCTCCACGCAGACTCCTCTTGCACCCCAGCCCAGCCTGGATTGATCCCAAAACTACGGTGTCACTTCCAACCAGTGCACCCCCCAGGAGTTCCCCTCCCTCAATCTGTGGTTGGGTTTTACCCTCCCCCAAGCCTGCCTCGCACTCCAGCCAGTACAGCTCTCAGTTTGATCCCCTTCCTGGCCTGCACCAGCTTGTCCCCCTAAATAAATGACTGAGACAAAAATCTCGATCAATGGAGGTTTATTAAGCCAAGATTTTGAAGATGCACCCAGGGAAAAAATGAAGCACAAACAAACTGTGGATGTTTTTCTGAAGGGGAAGTACAGATGTTCAGCATTTTAAAGGCAAAAGAGAGAAGGAAAAAAGGCAGGGGAGGGGGATCATATAAGGTAAAGGCTGCATTCTTGTGAGACCCAAGAATTCTATGCTTTTATATAAAATAAGGGAGGGAAGTGATAGAATCGGGTTACCAACCCACCCAGGAAAGATCCCTTTCCTGGAAAGCATGTTCCCCCCAGGAAATAGTGACTCGACCAGTCCAGGCCTCCCTAACCTTGTCCCACTTACCTGCCCAGGTAAAACTATGGACACATCAATCCTGGCGGCCCTAACCCTTTAAATCCCTGTCCGCCAGAGCCCAGGTGTGGATTTCACCTAGTCAGGAATCTCACCCCACCTGCCCTCCAGGGGGAATAAAAGCGACTAGAATTGCACGAATTGGATCTCCATTTTCCTTTCATCTCGCATCTCGGAATGATTTTATCCTTGGGTCCGGAACCTTTCAGTTCCACAGCTGTGGCTTGTCGCCTGGAAGGTAAACTTGCACT
This sequence comes from Arctocebus calabarensis, assembly GCA_963573935.1. Taxonomy (NCBI): domain Eukaryota; kingdom Metazoa; phylum Chordata; class Mammalia; order Primates; family Lorisidae; genus Arctocebus; species Arctocebus calabarensis. Next base: position 17,634 of record CAUYON010029566.1, read on the forward strand.
ACTGAGATAAACTTGCTCTTAGTGTGGAATCAGCAGGCTTTCCTTCTGGGTGCGAGACAGAGGTCTGATTTGCCTGTCCTTGCCCACCACAGGGTGGCGAGAAACTTCCTCAGTGAATGATCTGCAGGGCCGGCTCTTCACGGTGTTTGGGACTGGGAGTTTTCTATTTGTATCCCTCAGCCTTTGACCCCCCACCCTCCCCCAAACCCTTCTGCCACAGGCTTGTAGCACACCCCACCCAGGGGGTCCCCAGCCTTTATCTCCCTGAACTTCTGAATCCCGAATGGCCCACATGCACACACCTTCTCCCAGGAATTCAGTCAATCCCACATCTAGGTCTGCAGAGAAGGGAGCCCCCAGACTCAGCAGATGTCCTTTATGTTCCAAATCCTCGCCTTTAAGTTAGGGGATCATCTGCTAAGTCTGACCTAATCACATCAACCCTTTAAATCTGGGTCTAGAAGTTTCAAAGGCAAAGCTTGAGAGGAGGGGGCAGCGCCTGTGGCTCAGTGAGTAAGGCCCCGGCCCCATACACCGAGGGTGGCGGGTTCAAACCGGACCCCAACCAAACTGCAACAAAAAAATAGTCGGGTGTTGTGGCGGGCGCCTGTAGTCTCAGCTACTCAAGAGGCTGAGGCAAGAGAATCACCTAAGCCCAAGAGCTGGAGGTTGCTGTGAGCTCTGATGCCACAGCACTCTACCGAGGGTGACAAAGTGACGCTCTGTCTCAAAAAAAAAAAAAAAAAGGGTGTTGGGCGGGGTGCAGGGGCAAGAACCAAGGGGCGGCAGACCCGGGGACCGCCGGGTGCCTGGGCCGTAGCCCCCCCGAAAATGTGGGTTGCCA
>CAUYON010029569.1:0-24490 GCA_963573935.1 Arctocebus calabarensis
GGGCTAAGGCGTCAGCCACCTACACCTGAGCTGGCGGGTTCGAATCCAGCCCCAGGGCTCGCCAAACAACAATGACGGCTGCAACCAGAAAATGGCCGGGCATTGTGGCGGGCGCCTGTAGTCCCAGCTACTTGGGAGGCAGAGGCAAGAGACTCGCTTGAGCCCAGGAATTTGAGGTTGCTGTGAGCTGTGATGCCACAGCACTCTACCCAGGGTGACAGCTTGAGGCTCTGTCTCAAAAAAAAAAAAAAAAAATAGCTAGGCATTGTGGCAGGTGTCTATAGTCCCAGCTACTTGGGAGGCTGGGACAAGAGGATCACTTGAGCCCAGGATTTTGAGGTTTCTGTGAGCTATGACACCACAGCACTACCCCGAAGGTGACAAAGTGGGACTCTGTCTTAAAAAAAAAAAAAAAAAGTTATCCAATCATGTGGCAGCCTCAGAGACACTATGAACAGATTCTGATTCTGGGGTCTCCCTGATTAGCAAATCATTCTTTGCTTTAATTAAAGTCTGTTAAATTTAATTTGTCTAGGGCAGCGCCTGTGACTCATCGAGTAGGGTGACGGCCCCATTTACCAAAGGTGGCAGGTTCAAACCCAGCCTCGGCTAAACTGCAAAAAACAGAAAAATAGCCTGGTGTTGTGGCAGGAGCCTGTAGTCCCAGCTACTTAGGAGGCTGAGGCAAGAGAATTGCCTATGCCCAGGAGATGGAGGTTGCTATGAGCTGTGTGATGCCACGGCACTACCCAGGATGATAAAAGTGAGACTCTGTCTCTACAAAAATAATAATAATAATAATAATAATTTGTCTAAAGTTTTCCTTTTAACAATATGACTTCCTTTACATGAAATTCAAGCACAGACAAAATAACTCTATGTGAAAAGAAATCAGAAAAGTGGTTGCTTATAGGGATGGAGATTGATTAGAAGGAGCATGAAGAAACTTGCTGGAGTGATGGAGATATTCAATATCTAGATTAAGCTTGAGACAGAGCAGATGACACCTCTTAAGGGCCTGCAAGGCCCCCAAGCTTGTAGATAAAGGAAAATCTTGAGTCCCCTAGATGATTGAAAGGACCTCTTCTTGGCCCAGGGGACACCAGAAAAACTTTAGAGGTGCCAGCCAAGAGGAGGAAAGAGGTAAGACATACCCCATTATGGCCCCTGCCTTTTGTAACAGTAAGATTCTAAATCATTAACAAGTCTAAGGCCATGCAAGACAAAGCTTAAACCATATTTGACAGATCACTCGATCAATACATTTTTTGTGGCTTGTCTCTGATCAACAAATATCCCTACCTTAACCTAAAATATTCCAAACTTTAGACTAAGATTTCTTTTTTTAACCAATTACAAATCAAAGAATCTTTAAGCCCACCTATAACCTCTATGCCTCTGCTTCAGATGAGTTTAATTCCCATCTCCCTAAAATGTATAAAACCAAACTGTAACCCAACCACCATGGGATTCTTTACTTGCTCAAGGCGTCTTTCCTGTAGCTCTCTGAGTTATGGTCATATACATCAGGCTTAGAATAAATCTCTTTAAATTATTTTACAGAGTTTGTATTCTTTTCTGTTGTTAATCTCTTGAAGGGATGTTCTGGGCACCTAAGTAGCTTCACAATCATAATTGGAATAACGATGATCCTCCCGGCAAGCCAGACTCATGAGGTATTTTGGTTCCCTTTAGAAACCAAAATATCTCATCTTATCACCACAAATATGTTCCTTATGTTCCACAAATTTGTTTCAGGAACCCTACCTGAAAATGCAGATAAGGAGGAACTGAGGAACTGAACTCTTGACCACCATTCTTTCTTCTAAATTTCACCTGAGGAGCCTGTTACATCATCTTAACACTCTTTTCTGATGATCTCTGAATCCACCTAATGCCCCTACCCGAACCTCCCTCCCCATATCTCACCTTTTGAGGCCAAATCAACATATAATCTCCACATTCTGACTTATAATTTTGCCTGCTTAAAATTAACCCCCGTCTTTGAAAATTCTGGCTCATCAGCCATCAGGGAATCCCACTGGTAAGCATTAGTTGGTCATTCTTAATGCATGGTGCCATGCTTCTTTCCTCCACAGCAACTCCTAGCTTTAGTATCTGACTCCAGTTTGGTACGGTAACAAGGTGGTGGTCACATGAGTATGCATACTTTCAAAGCTCACAGAACTCTACATTTAACATCTATGAACTTCACTATCTAAAAAATTTTACCCTAGGGCGGGTGCGGTGGCCAATGCCTATAAATCCTAGCACTCTGGGAGGCCACGGCAGGTGGATAGCTTGAACTCACAGGTTCGAGACCAGCCTGAGCAAAAAGTGAGCCCCCCACTCCCCAGGCTCTACTGAAAAAAAGAAAAGAAAGAAAAATTAAGGCAAGAGGATTGTCTTAACCCAAGAGTTGGAGGTTGCTGTGAGCTATGAAGCTATGACACTCTACCCAGGGTGACAGCTAAGACTCTGTCTCAAAAAAAAAAAAAAAAAAAAAAATTTTTTTTTACTTTAAATAAAAATCCTTAAGGCAAACATCTACCCATTATCTCAGTCACTGCCTCAAACTATTATATTTTAAAGGAATGATTGTCGTCTATTCTAATGGTTGTACTAATTATTATGCTAATGAGATTGCCTGTTATTAAAATTACAGTTCTCTAATGACTATTTAATTCCTCTCATGTGCCTTACCTCCCAATCAAATGGAAGAACCAAAAGATTATAAGAAAGGATACCTGAGAAGGGTGAGGTCTAGGAGAACAGGTCTTCTCAAGGAGACCACAAGGATACACTTGCAGGGTCCTCTCCATGGTGACTCAGCTCTTGGGAATTTGTAAACTTAACTTTCTGGAACTTGGAAATTTCCAAGTTTTGTGAAATACTGTAGTTCTGTAGGGGCTGGAATAGCATCTCCCACTTGATTCAAACTGGCCAATACGAAGGGTACCTGTGGGGTGGAACTTTTCGACTGTCAATAAAAAGGGAAGGACCAAGCCAGCCAGGGAGCACAGCCATTTGGAATTCTTCTATGCTGTAAGTGCTCAGCTGGTGAATAAAGCCCTTCCTCTTATAAACATGGTGTTTGGGTGCTCTTTCCCTCTGTTGGGCCTTGTCTTCCTGCACAATTACAGATCCTGTAGTACTCTTACTACTATAGGTTGAGTATTACTAATCCAAAAATCAGAAATCTGAAATGCTCCGAAATCTGAAACTTTTTGAGCATCGGCATGACACTAAAAGGAAATGCTCATTGGGGCATTTCAAATTATTGATTTTCTGAGAAGAGATGCTCAATGTGTGAGAAAATACTTTTTTTTTGAGACAGAATCTCAATCACCTAGGCAGGAAGGCAGTGGCCTCAACCTAGCACACAGCAGCCTCAAGCTGCTAGGCTCAGGGTATCTCCTTGCCTCTAAGGCAAGACAGTAAAAGCAGAGCTAAAGATCTGTCCTGGTCACTCTGTATAGGCATTAGCCAAACAGTATGTAACACTCCTACCTCTACTACAGCAGATGTCTCTGTTATCTGTATGCCCTTCCCTTAGTATGTGCTGAGCCTAGATAGTAACCTTGTAACTTCCTTAACCTTCCCTTGCCTTTGAAGACAGGTAGCCCACCTGGTACCAAGGGCTCAGGCCAACCTGACCTTCCCTTGAACTCCAAAACTTTCACATCTCTCACATCCTTCATGAATCTCACGCGCACCCTAGCCCTAAAAAATGTATAAAAGAAAGGCAAGAAATTAAGTCAGTGGGCTCAGTTTTTAGGACACTAAATAGGCTGGAAATAAACTCGCAGTTTCCTCTACCAACTGGTGCCAGGAGTCTTCTGTCTGCATCGGTTTCCTGCTATATTTCTTGGTTCCCTGACTAGGAAGCGAGGTTTGGTGGCAAACCATGCAGCCAGACTCTTTGGGTTGGGTTCTGCCCACCCTGCGGATCACCCCCATGGGAACTCTGGTTGGTTTGGCTACACAGTCCTCAGAGTGCTCCTGGGACTGATTCTCCCAGAGGAACATCTTGTTGAGACTGAACTGGCAAGGCCCCTGTGGCAGGTCACTGTGGAGGCTGAGCACCAGGGAGGAACTGGTAACAGGTGGTGCCAGAATGTCCAGAGTAAGGTAGGATCCATTGGGGCCCACTTTAGCTTTAGTGAAAGAGGGAGTCAGATCAACCCCTTGGGCATTAGGTCATTGGCATGTGAGAGATGTGTGAAAGAGTGTGGTGTGAGTGTGCGTCTTGGGAGGGAGACCTCCCAAGGGACCTTTCCTTTCTTTGCTCGAGGGGCACCTGGCTGGGCTGGGTATCAGGTGGAGATGGGGAATGATCAAGGGAAGCCCACCCCACAGGCTACCATGATGAACAACTTTAAGAAGGTATTTGTAGGTGACTATGGGGTTACTATGGCACCAGGGAAACTAAAAAATCTTTGTGAGCAGAAATGGCCCTCTTTTGGGGTTGGATGGCCATCGGAGGGAAGTTTAGAGAGATCCCTGGTGTCTAGGTATGGCACAGAATCACTGGAAAGGGGGGGGTCACCCCGATCAGTTTCCGTACATAGATACCTTGTTATAGCTAGTAGTGAACCCACTACCTTGGTTGAGAAGGCAGTTCATGACAGTGCTGGTAACACAGGGACAGGAAGGGTCAGGTATTTTGCCTGACCTAGAGTAGTGGTGCCAAAGACTCTGGCAGATCCTGTGTGGGAGGACCCCTAGATGAAGCTCCACCACCCCCATACAGAGAAACTATAGGCATTTTAGCACCTGAGGAACCAATTCTACCTCAAAAACAGACTGAGTCATACCCAGCCCAGCCAGGCGCCCCTTGAACAAAGAAAGGAAAGGTACCAGAAAGTCCAGCCACCTTAGCAATTCACCTAAGGCCTAAACCGGGAGTCCAGATGCCCCTCAGAGAGACTAGACACACCGGAGTGAATGAGGACAGGCACATGGTCAGAGAATAAAGGTATATCAGCCATTCACAACCACAGACTTACTGAACTGGAGGCATCACACTCCTTCTCACATGGAGAAGCCTCAGGCTTTGGTTGATTTGATGCAGACCATTTCTCAGATTCATAATCCTACATGGGCAGACTGCCACCAGCTGGTCATGACCCTCTTTAACACAGACGAGAGATACCGTGTGATTCAGGCTGCCTCTAATTGGTTAGGGGAGAATGCTTCCGATGGGTTCCAAAACCCTCAGGAGTATACTCTAATCCAGCTTCCTGGAGAGGACCCCCATTGGGAACCAAATGGGGCATAGGACATGGCACACCTAGCCCAGTACCTAGAAGCATTGTTGTAGAGGCTGAGAAAAGGAACACAGAAAACTACCAACTTAGCCTGAATAAATGAGATCCTCCAAGAAAAGACTGAGACCCCAGGCCAGTTCTATGAGAGGCTATGTAAAGCGTTTCGAATGTACACTCCTTTTGACCCTGAGAGCCCTGAGAACAAGAGGATGGTTAATATGGCCCTAGTTAGTCAAAGCGCCAAGGATATATGGTGAAAACTGAAGATGCTGGAGGGGTTTGCAGGTATGAACACCTTACAGCTTCTTGATATAGCCCAGAAGCTCTTTGTGAACCAGGAAGCAATGAGCAGTAGAAAGGAAGATAGGGCATGAGGGGAGGACCCTCTCCCTTTCAAAGAGGACGGGTCAAGGAGTGCAAGAAATTAGAGGACCTCAGGTAAAAGGCCTCCTCTTGCAAAGGGATCAGTGTGCAATTCGCTGAGAGACAGGGCATTAGAAGAATGAGTGTCCCAGAGGCAAGGAAATGTGGAAAATCCTGGAAGAGGACGGAAAGGCAGGAAGCTGAGAGACAGAGCATTAGAATAATGAGTGTCCCCAGAGGCAAGGAAATGTGGAAAATCCTGGGAGAGGCCAGAAAGGCAGGACTCCCTCTACAACTTAGTAGGAGAGGCCCTGCTAGACTGAAGGGGGGACCAGACTCAGTCACCCCCAGAGAGCCCATGGTTCGAGTAGGAATTGGGGGCAAGGACATTGACTTTCTAATTGATACTGGGGCCGAATCACCCAGCCAGTGGCACCTCTCTCAGACTACAGAATTGACATCATAGGAGCAACCAGAGCCACTACTGAACAAGCCTTTTGCCTCCCTCAGAAGTGCTCCATAGGAGGCCATGAGGTAATTCCCCAGTTTCTCTAACTGCCCCTTGCCTCTCCTGGGTAGGGACCTTCTAGGAAAATTAAGAGCCACAATCTCTTTTCCTGACAAAGAAACTATGCAGCTACAACTGCCCAAACCAGGTCTGGTGCTAGCCCTAACGATGCCTTGGGAAGAGGAGTGGGGACTGTTTGTGACTGAGCCGGGGGAAGGACTGAGGTCCGAACTAGCCCAGCGGTGGCCAGGGCTCTGGGCAGAAGATAACCCCCCCACCCCCAGAGCTTGTAGTGAACCAGCCACTTGTAAGGTAAAGTTGAGGCAAGGCCAGTGAGGCAAAAACAGTACCAAGCGCCCATGGAGGCTTGGGAAGGGATCCAGGTGCACCTTCAGAGACTTGAGCAGTTTGGCATAATCATATGTTGCCAGTCTCCCTTGAACACTCCCTTGTTCCCTGTACAGAAGCCCGGTACAAAGGACTATAGACCAGGGCAGTATTTGAGGCTTGTTAATCAGACAACTGTAACACTGCATCCCACAGTGCCTAATCCGTATACTCTGATGAGTCTGCTGCCAGCAGAAGTTAAGTGGTTCACTTGCCTTGACTTAAAAGATGCCTTTTTCAGTATAAGGCTGGCCCCAGAGAGCCAGAGGCTGTTTGTCTTCCAGTGGAAGACATTAGACACGGGAGCTATGATCCAGTACAAATGGACCAGATTGCCACAGGGGTTTAAAACCTCCCGCACAATTTTTGGAGAAGCACTGGCTCGTGATCTCCAGAAGTTCCCAGCTGAGGAATTAGGGTATGTGCTGCTCCAATATGTTGATAACCTCCTCTTAGGACACCCTACACTGGAGGGCTGTGCCAGAGGCACGGACTGTCTTTTACGACATCTAGAGGTTTGTGGCTATAAAGTGTCTAAGCGGAAGGTCCAGATCTGCCAGCAGCAAGTACGTTATCTAGGATTTACTATCCAGCACCGGGAGAGGAATCTAGGCATAGAACGGAGACAGGTCATATTAATGACCTCCCCACCCCCAGTAGCGAAAGGAGGTTCAGGAATTCCTAGGCACAGTCGGTTTTTGTCGTCTTTGGATCCTCAACTTTGCCATCTTGGCTAAACACCTGTATGAGGCAACTAAAGGAAAGGAGAGCCCTTAGAGTGGGGAGGAGAACAAGAACATGCCTTCTCCCAGCTAAAGATGAGGCTGATGACTGCATCTGCATTGGGACTCCCAGACTTGGCCAAGTCATCTACTCTGTATGTCTCAGAGAGAGATAAAATGGCTATGAGTGTGTTAACCCAGCTGGTTGGGTCCTGGCCAAGGCCTGAGCCTACCTCTCTAAGCAGTTGGATGGAGTGGCAAAAGAACAGCCACCCTGCTTATGGGCTCTAGCCGCTACTGCTCTCCTTGTACAAGAAGCCAATAAGGTGACTCTAGGGCAGGATCTCAGAGTGAAAGTACCCCTGTGGTCACTTTGATGAACACAAAGGGACATTTCTGGCTCTCTATTGCAAGATTAACTAAGTACCAAAGCTTAATGTGTGGTAACCCACACATAACAGTAGAAGTAACATCCTGAACCTAGCCACACTCCTTCCAGTCAGTGGAAGAGAAACTGAGCATGACTATGTGGAAGTCATAGATAATGTGTACTCTAGCAGACCTGACTTGCGTGACCAGCCTTGGACAGGTACAGACTGAGACTTGTATATACATGGAAGCAGTTATGTGCTGGCGCAAGGTGAGCAGCAGGCTGGGTATACAGTGGTCACCTTAACAGAGACTGGAGGCTAAGCCTCTACTCCAAGGAATTGGCTCAGAAGGCTGAGTTAATTACCTTGACCCAAGCCTTAGAACTAAGCCAAGGGAAAAGTGTCAATATTTACACCGACTCTAAGTATGCTTATCTGACTCTCCAAGTGCATGCATGGGGCATTATATAAGAAAAGGGACTTTTAAACTCTGGGGGAAAAGACATTAAGAATCAACAGGAGAGGCACTATGGAAACTCCAGAAAGTGGCATTGATGCACTGTTGTGGACATCAAAGAGATGCTTCCACCATCACTAAGGGGACACCAAAGTTGATAATGAGGCAACACCTGGTTCTCCTCCTAGCTGTATCAGGTGTCGCGAGTGGCTCCCCTCATCCTATGGGTTCCAGAGCTCACCCCTATCTATTCCTGGGAGGAGAAGGAATGGTTGGCAGCAGAGGGGAGCCAGGAAGCAGAGGGAGGATGGATAAAGATGCCAGACGGACAAGTAGCAGTCCCCCAGCTTCTAGGAGCTACTGTGGTAATGGCAATGCATGAGAGCACCCATCTGGGACAGGAGTCTTTGGTGAAGTTGCTGGGCCAGTACTTCTACATCTCTCACCTGGTATTGCTGGCCAAAGCCTTAAGTCAACAATGTGTCACCTGTAGCCAGGTCAACACTCGCCAAGAACCAATGGTACCCCCAGGAATCCAGTCATATGGAGCAATGCCCTTCGAGGACTTCCAGGTAGACTTTACTGAAATGCCCAGGTATAAAGAAAACAAGTACTTGCTGGTGATGGTTTGCACTTATTCCGAATGGGTAAAAGCATATCCTACACGCACCGAGAAGGCACAAGTCACCCGGGCACTCTTGAGAGACATTTGGGCTCCAGCTACAGATTGGGTCAGGTAATGGGCCAGCATTCACTTCCGAATTGGTCCAGAAGACAGCTAAAATCCTTGGCATCACTTAGAAACTCTGTGCAGCCTACCACCCATGAAGCTTGGGAAACGTAGAATGCATGAATAGAACTATCAAAACAAGTTTAGGAAAAGTGTGCCAGGAGACAAACTTGCAGTAAGCACCCTGCCCTTGGTGTTATTTAAGATTAGGTGTACTCCCACTGAGAGGACAGGATTCTCGCTGTATGAGATCTTGTATCATAGTCCACCCCCCTTACTACGGAGCTTGCCAGGATCCCCCTGGGAATTGGGAAAGGTGGAATTTAGGAAGCAATTGCCCTGACAAAGGTGGCAGAAGCAGTGTCGGGACAGGTGAACGAGAGATGTCCTGTTAGTTTGTTTTCCCCTGTTCATTCTTTCTCCCCAGGAGCTATGGTGTGGGTCAAAGATTGGACTGTGTCTCCCCTGAGGGCAAGGTGGAAAGGCCCTTACAACATTATCCTGACCACACCTATTGCTGTGAGAGAAGCAAGAAATTCCTGCCTGGATCCATTACAGCAGAGTGAAGCCTGCCACGGAACTGGAGGAGGGCCTGCCCCCACCTAAGAGGAGCCGTACGCAGCAGGTGACAACAGCACCGACCCTGAGTTCCCAAGGTGTGGACTCCACACCTCAACAACTTCTGGACCTTGGAAGGCCACCTCGGACCCTTACAACCCCTCTCAACCTGGTGTTGCAGAGAGCGGCAAGACCTGCTTCAGTCACACCCTAGGAGCTGACTGGTCCATGCAAGCTGAAGCATGAAAATCTATGTCATCGTGGGACTGTTCTTTCTTTATTGGACTCATTAAAGCTAAGTGGACTTCAGTTTGTGCAAATATTCAGGATGCTAATATAGAAAATTGTAATCAATGTATCCATAGGTATCTAAACTAGGCCAGAAAGTGACAACTGTTCTTTTGTTTTCATTTACTATGAATATACAGGGGCTCAGCAAAGGACTTGCTTATATAATACTAATCAATATAAGGTATGCGAACCTGGAGATGGGACCCCATGTTTGCTACAATCCTTCAGAGCCACCCAATTACTATGAATTTACTATCAGAAGAGAATCAGTAGTTTGGACAGCTGAGGGAACTTGTAGTAACAAGAACTCAAAGCTATGGAAATCCAACCCAGGTGTCTCTAAAATTTAACGCATGCCAAGCACTAAAACTTGCACACAGCAAGCACGGCATGTCATGAGGATCACTTGACTGGGAAAGGTCTTATAGAAAAGAACAGAAGTATCTGTGCTGTATAGACTACCCATGTACTGAGTGTGCATACTGGTCATGTGTAATAGAAGGCACCTGGAGTACAGAAAATAATAGCCAAAGAGTTTGTACTATAAAAGGGGGAATCACCAGCTGATTGCTCTACCAAAGCTTACAACCCCTTGATTCTAACTATAATAAATCCTTCCAACCCTAAGTGGGCAAAAGGACAAGTCATGTCTTTGGGAATAGATGGCACTGTCCTGTATCCAATATGTCAGTTAAGGTTCAGCAGGAAGGCTGCCTCCCATCAGGCCAGTCAGGTGGCCGTTTACCATACCTTCTATGATGAATTAGAGCAGCCTGTGCCATCACTCCCAAAAAGCACAAAGAATTTCTTCTTCCAGTTGGCTGAAAATGTGACACAATCCTTGAATGTAACTTCTTTATATGTGAAGGAACTATGACAAGAGATCGGTGGGCATGGGAAGCTAAAGAACTTACTCCCACTGAGCCTAACCCAGACATTGCTCCATGTAGGAGAAACCTAAAGGACAATGTGTAGATCCTGAAGGCCCTGATTATCGGACAATATTGCCTAGCAAGAAGCAAAAGGAAAAAATCTCACTGGGCCAGTAGGAGAGCTACATTGCCTAGGTCAGAGACTGTACAATGTACTACTGGAATAACTATCTGGTTTGGACTGAATTGGACAGAGCTAAATCCCCTAGACTGGTTCCCTGAACTCAAGAGATGCCTGGTGGCATCCAGGATTCTCATGAAACTGGAGTGCTCCTCAGGAATGTATTGGATTTGTGAGGATAAGGCATATGCCTGGTTACCTGATCAATGAACTGACAGTTGTATCATAGCCTTTCTAAAACCTTCTTTCTTTCTCCTGCCCATCAAGGCAGAACTATTTGGACTTCCAGTAGCCACTCCTGATGAAAAAGTCCAGCAGCATCATTGAGACTTACAAATAGGGGAGTAGAAAAAGTGTGAGTGGCCCCATGAAAAAATAATACAATATTATGAGCCAGCCTCAAGGGCAGAGGATGGATCATGGGGTTACTGGACCCCTATCTACATGCTAAATCATATTATATGATTGCAAGCAGTCTTAGAAATAATCACTAATGAGACTAGCAAAGCTTTGACCCCTCTTGCCCACCAGCAAACCCAAATAAGAAATACTATGTACCAGAACATATTGGCTTTAGATTATTTACTTGCTGCAGAAGGAGGAGTAAGTGGAAAGTTCAATCTAACCAACTGTTGTCTGCATATAGATGATCATGGTCAAGTGGTGAAAAATATAACGAATAAAATTTCCAAGTTGGTTCATGTGCCAGTATCAGTGTGACATAGATTTAATCTGAAATCCATCTTTGGAGGATGGTTCTCTGCTTTTAGGGTTTTTAGACCCTTATAATTATAATAAGAGTCTTACTGTTATTGGGTACTTGCTTTCTCCTCCCATGCTTATTGTCGGTATTACTACAGATGGTGAGGAACCTACTAAGTTCGGCTATATCTCAAAGAACCCCAGGTGGAGTGAATTATATACATCACCAACGAACTGTGACACAGGTTGGTGAAGATGGTGATGAGACTTCATAACAAGCTGTTCTGAGTCTCAAAGGGGGAAATGAGACAAGAGAGTAAAAGCAGAGCTAAAGATCTGTCCTGGTCACTCTGTACAGGCAGTAGCCAAACAGTCTGTAACACTTCTACCTCTACTGCAGCATATGTCTCTGTTATCTGCATGCTCTTCCCTTGGTATGTGCTGGGCTTAGATAGTACCCTTGTAACTTCCTTAACCTTTCCTCGCCTTTGAAGACAGGTAGCCTGCCTGGTACCAGGGGCGCAGGCCAACCTGACCTTCCCTTGAATCCCAAGACTTTCACGTGTGTCACGTCTCTCACATCCTTCATGACTCTCACATGCACCCTCACCCTAAAAAATGTATAAAAGAAAGGCAAGAGATTAAGTTGGTGGGCTCAGTTTTTAGGACACTAGTCCCCAGAGTCTCTCAGCTGGAAATAAACTCACCACTTCCTCTACCAACTGGTGCCTAGAGTCTTCTGTCTGCGTTGGTTTCCTGCTACACCTCAGCCTCCTAAGTACCTGGGACTACAAGCATGTGCTACCAGAGATGGCTAATTTTTCTATTGTTGTAGAGATGGGGTCTCACTCTTGCTCAGACTAGTCTCAAACTTCTGACCTCAAGCAATCCTCCCACCTTTGCCTCCCAGAGTGCTTAGATTATAGGCATGAGCCACTGTGCCTAGTTGAGCAAATATTTAATAATGTATCTAAAATGTTCCTACAACAAATCCATGAGACAAGTAGTACTGCCTCTTTTAAAATGCCCAGTATACAAGTTAAAACACTGAGCAAGAGTGGTTAAGTAATTCCGTCAAGGTCACAAAGTAAGTGGTAGAGTCCAGGTCAAACCCCTGTATCCTAAACAATTCCATGATTATTTACTTTGCCCCATTGCTTCTTAAATTGAAAATGTAAAGTAAAAATAAAAAAAATTATAACTTCATAATTAAATACAAATACATTAGAATTTGTGAGCCTCAAATCAGAGGGAACAGTTCTTTTTTCTGTTTCAATAAACAGAACACATACACATAAATATGCCTCAAACCCAAGACCAAACCAAGTCTAGGTATTTGTTATTAGAAATGCAGTCAAAGCTTACCCAGTGCAGTAGCTATATGTTCCATGCAGGGGATGTTTAAAGAATAGAGTATATTAAGGTATAAAAATAAACATATGTAATTTTCTAATTACAAGCAAAATATCAAACTCAACAATACTGAAGAAAACTAGTATTGACTAGCTAGTTAAAAACCTTGCATTATTCAGGCAAGATAGAAAAAATAATTGAGAGAAAACTGGCTATATCTGACTTTAATCTGAGTTGCTAAAAACAAAACAGAATTCACTGTGGTGGCAACAAAGGTATTTTCCATGTTGCCATTCACCTAATTTTTTACATTAAAACACAAAAGATCAAACTAAACAAAATGATCACTCTACACATAAAACTACTAGAAACATGATAAAACTCTAAACATTAATGACAATTTAGCTTTACCTAGAGCAATGGTTCTCAACCTTCCTAATGCCTGTGACCATAAGGACATTTCTTTTTTTCTTTTTCTTTTTTTTTGAGACAGAGTCTCACTTTGTCACCCTGGGTAGAGTGATATGGCATCAGAGCTCACAGCAACCTCAAATTCCTGGGCTTAAGAGATCCTATTGCCTCAGACTCCCAAGTAGCTGGGAAGCGCCTGTCACGATACCTGGCTATTGTTTAGAACTGGGGTCTTGCTTTTGCCCAAGCTGGTCTTGAACTCATGAACTCAAACGATCCACCCTCCTTGGCCTTCCAGAGTGCTAGGATTACATGATTTTGCCCAGTCAAGGGACAAATTCTTTTTTTTTGAACAGTTGTTGGCTGGGGCCGGGTTTGAACCCACCACCTCCAGTGTATGGGGTTGGTGCCCTACTCCTTTGAACCACAGGTGCCACCCTGATATTTCTTATATCCGTATTAACTCTAAAACAATATGCAATTTTTCTTACAATCAATTCTATATTTACACCAATAAGCATATGAAATGTTCAATGTTAGTCTCTAGGAAATTAAAATCAAAATCATAATTAAAGAGATAACTCACCCAAACCACCTACTACAATGGCTATAATCAAAAGGACAAATAATAACAAGTATTGGTAAGGATGTGGAGAAATTGGAACCCTCAGACATGGCTGGTGGAATGTAAAATGTAAATAGTTTGGCAGTTGCACAAAATGTTAAATATCAAGTTACCCACATAACCCAGTAATTCCATCCCTCAGTATATGCCCAAGAGAAATGAAAACATATGTATACAAAAACACCTATTAATAAACTTAATAATGCTTACTGAATAAGCATTATTCATAAAGGCCCCAAAGTGGAAACAATCCAAATATCTATGAACCAATGAGTGGGTAAACAAAATGTGGTAATATCCACACAATGTAATATTATTCCGCAATAAAAGAAATTCAATTTTGATATGTGTTGTAATAAGGATGAACCTTGAAAATACTACGCTAAGTGACAGAAGCCAGTGACCACATGATATCCAGAATAGGCAAATCTTGCTATGTTGCCCAGGCTGGTCTCAACAATGGTACAGATAATGGTTAGTGGTTACCTGGGGGATGGGGAAGCAAAGGAAAGAGGAAGCAGGGGATGGAGAGTGACTCTGAGAATGTGCATAGTTTCTGTTAGATAATTACACAACTTCATTTCCCCATCCCAATTATCCACTGAAAAGCTCAAACTCATGGCCTGCCCCCTACGGCTCTTTGTGCCAGAGCAGTAACACCTTATTGGCTATTGTACTATCCCGTCACCTCCCCTAACCTGACCTACATAAGATGCCCTTGTCTTTTGTTCCTTCTCTTCTCCTCGTCTCTTCTCTTCTCTTTCTTCTTCTCTTCTCTCTCTCCCCCCTCCCCACGTGTGTCTCTTCTTTTTCTCTCTCTCTCTCTCCCTCCCTCCCCTCTTTTCTCTCCTCTCTTCCCTCCTCCTTAATGTTGCTCTGCAGCTTCCCCAGCCAATAAAGACCTTTCGTACAAGCCTTAGTGTTCTGTGAGGTTTATGCTGGTAGAGTGCCCCCCCTTTCAGTTTCTTTGGGGAATATCATAAAATTAGATTATAGTAATGATTACACAACTCCCTAAATATATTAAAAATCTTGAGTTATACACTTTAAACAGGTGAACCTTACGCTGTAAATCATATCTGTTTTTCTCCCCACCCAGGCTAGAGTACAATAGTGTGATTATAACCCATTGCAGCATATAACTCTTGGGCTCAAGTGATCTTCCTACCTTAGCTTTTTGAGAATCAGGGAGTACAGGTGTGTGCCATTGCCCCAAACTCATTTTTTGTTTTTTATTTTTGTAGAGATACGGTCTTGCTATGTTGCCCAGGCTGGTCTCAAACTCCTGGATTCAAGCAATTCTCCTACCTCGGCCTCCCAAAGTGCTAGGATTATAGGCATGAGCAATAGTGTCTGGCTATCTCAATAAAGCTGTTAAAATTATATATTTAAAAATAATATTATTTGTGACAGGTATGCTATTATTTTTGTTCATATAAATGAGATGACTAAGGTACAGTTGAGTTAAGGAATTTGCCCAAAGGTGCACAGCAAGGAAGTGGCAAAGCCAGGAGTTTAACCCAGGAAATCTGTCCTCAAAGTTTATACTTTTATCTACTGTGCAATATGTCCTCTTGAAAACAGATAACTTTTTGTCTGGAGATAACAGCGGGAGTCACTGAACAGGAGGAGGGAAAAGGATTGGAGAGGACACAGGGAAAGAAGACAGAATAGAAAGACGGAAGAACATTTGGCTTAAGCTTGGACATAACATTCTTAACGGCAGCCAGGAGTATCTTTCTTTTGGACCTGATCTTTAGTTGATACAACTGAGAACAGTAGAGAAAAACCATGAGAAGGTGCCTTCAAAGTTTTCTTAGAAAAAATGATGTTCAAAACAAATAGAAATATACCAAGATGAATTGAGCACTTTCAGAGCTACCAAGGTCTATGAGTAAAGCAAAACTAGCAGAATGGGGCTGTTGACCACTCATTATACTTATCTGGATCACAACATTCCCAGACCTGAAGGGCAAAAGCATGTGAGGAACAGCCCCATGTTGTCTCCAATGCCCCCATTTGTCTTACACTAGAAAGAGAAGCATAACAGCAGAGACTGCTATACAGAAATAAGTGAAAACAAAAAAAATACCCATTTTCAAGAATCCTGAAGTACTGAGATGAGAAGAATTACTGCTAATTGTTCTTGTTCCTATTGTCAAGAAATTAAACTTAAAATGAGTAAGACTCTTTAACATAGTACCCAACACACTGGCTTATCACAGATACTGGATCAATAGTAGGACAGAAGCAGGATTCTCTTCTGCACATCCATTAACTTGCAAATACAATACCCATTTTATCCACATATCAACAATGTTTTGTTTTGTTTTACAGATAAGTTATTTTTCCTAAGCACATATCTTAACTGCCCAATATGTTGTAAGCCTGTAGCCCAGTACATTGTAAGCCTGTAGAGGGCAGAGGGACTTGGACTCCAGGATACCTATTGGCTAGTTTTCACCATCACCTCAAGGATATTAATGAGCAATGCATTAAAAAACATTTAGTATTTCAAAATCATACAAAAAAACATATACTTCTTAATAATCAGAATATTTAAGGTGTGGCAATCTAATCTGTTTCTAAGGTTGCTAAGATCTAGCTAAGTTCTTTGTATAAAGTGGTAACATTTACCCAAGCAGGCTTCCCCCAGCAGGAATCTCCATGCTTCATTAGCCTTCTATTTTTTATACAAAGGTATGGAAAGGAACGTCTGATCACAGTTAAGAAAGGAAATAGAACACCCAAGATAAGTAAACAGAGAATAAAATCTAGCTCAGGGAAAAATAAATAACCTGCACTCAGCAGAATTCATTAGCAGCAAGCAATACACAAACAGCATCATTAAAATGTCGCAAGCATGGCTAGGAAGTAAAGAGAATGTAAAGGGCAGTAAGTGAAGTTATAATTACCTGGACTATTAAAAGACTTAAAGTAGAAGGCAGTTTCTCAAATTTGCAAGGCTTGATCCTTGGGTGCTCCTCATTTTGCAAGGATTCTGTTATTCTGAAATGTTGAAAGTAAGTGGGGGTGGAGGATGGCAATTATATTTTTAAATGTTGCATAATCTTTTATGATAAATAGCTGACATTTTATAGTAAGACATCATTTTGATTTCAAACTGTTGGGTGATTCTTATAATGATCTGAAGAGCTGTAAGGAAATAAAGTATCAGCAGGTGGTCTGTCAAATACTAAGAAATTCCTCACTCCACAGGCAATAATCAGGTTGAAATACTTCCCCCATTAGTTCCCAAAATAGAACTGATGCCTTCCCGGTTAAAAATGTAATTTCCACAAATAATAAAAATATATTCATTTGTTTCTGCATAGAACTATCAATATCCTTGTTTGTAATCTGTATTAGAGTATCTAAGAAAAGGAGACTTTTGTGGAAATTTACTCATAACAGTCTTCTCAAGCTTCTGACCTTATCCCAGATTTACTAAATATGATCCTAATACATACACCTATAAAAGTTTGAGCATCACTAATTTAAATACGTTTCTTCCTTTGGACAAATTTTTCTAACATTTTAAAATTGAGCTTCATGTTTTAAAAGCAAATACAATATTTGTGTACCTCTGCAAGTTCACACACTCCCCAAATGAATGGAAAGATTACAAATCGCTTCCAGTAGTTGTGACCCTCTCATAATAATTAACACTTTTCCACCCATCAATGCACAGTAGGCCTACTGCAAATTCTACCATGAAATACACTAGAAAAGAACCGGTTGCATGTTTTTTTGAAGGAAGAAGCTCCAGCAATTACTGTAATTTGTTTTTCTGAATGGCAGTAAGAGCAGCCAGTGCAAAATATTTCTTTAATTATATGACTTTCACAATGCACCCAATGCCAAAACCTCTGGGAAGACTCATAAAGGACATCCAAGGAAGGAATTAATAATGGTAAGGCCTCCCCTAGGTAGCCAGTGATCTTTCCCAGGTCAATCAGATGAAAGTACTGAATTAACAGCTAGGTACAGTCATGCCCTATAGGCTCAAAACAGTTTAAGAAGGGTCTGTTGGGAAGTTTCAAAAACTTAGGTCCTGGCACTCAGTATTAAGATGCTGCAAAAGGAAAAAGGCAATCCTTATAGTAATTGCCATCTAAAACATATAAACTTTAAAGATAAAAGGTCAACAACTTGAATTGTCTATAAGTTGTTCTGAGCTATCTTCCCCAAAACATTGAAACTCTAAAGTCAAATGTTAAAATACAGAAATCTACTTTTTAAAATACAACTAAATATGATTAAAGAATGACTATAATATAAATATTCATTCTTAACTTTGTATATTACAATCTCCTGAGAAATTCTTTTTTTTATTTCAGATTAATACAAGGGTACAAATGATTAGGTTACAATGTGTGCATTTATTAGGTAGAGTCCCTGTTGTAGTTGTGTCCCACACACAAGAGGTGTGCCATATACCCTTACATTAGGCCTAGTAGGTGGGAACACACTAATCCCTCTCCTTTTCCTTTTTCCCAACTCCCCCTAACTTGAATTGAGTTTTTCTCTTGTATGGGAGTATAATAGTTTGTCTACTAGTTTTCTGAGGAATTGTTTAAAAATGCAATACCAAGCTCTCACCTCAGACCAATTAAATCTGAAGGTCTGTGGATGATGCCCTGGCATCAGAATTTCTCAAGCTTCCCTTTGAGATTTCAACATGCATCTGAAGGTGAGAACTATCGAAAGGAATTAGATGATACCACATACAATTACTTACAATTAGCAATCTTCCCAAAGTATCTTTAGATTTTCAATTTTAATTACTAGATTTCTGTTGCATAAAGCAAGAAATTACTGTGATTTCAAACTTATTAGCATTTACTTTTTAGAAGCTAAACAGAATATTTTAAATTGTCATTTCACTTTTTGGAATAGTCTACTTCATTAAGATTGTCATATAATTTAAAAAATAATAAAACTTTATTTCACAGAGTTTGATTTTCCAGTTTATCCATAATTTGTCTTCTCTATTACATTTTGTCTATAACATTATTCATTCACACTTCAATCAAAAGAAAGGTGAAGGAAATGGGAACAAAAAGAAGGTAAAAAGTTGAAATCTATCCATTTCTTTACTTCAGACTCACTAAAAGTCAATTTTTACTCAAGAGTATCCACAATAGGTAAGGAAACCAACCACAAACTGCCCAAAGTTTGGAAACATAGCCTGAAGCTAACTGCTACAAGCTATACATTTCATTTTAGTTCTCAATTTTATAAATCTGTACATAGTTTATCCTTTATCTCTTAGCATTTATGTTTATTCTAATATGAAAACAAATTTTCTAATCACTGTTATTTCATGTATATCCTGGCACAGCATCATGTAACTAAATCAAGAAGCATCTGATTCTGGTTAAGTGGAGACTATGATGAGATGATCACAAAGAGTTTGGATAATCTAAAGATTTCATTTATCTACATTTTTCTTACTGAATATGGTTATTCAAGAGATTACTATGTAAATAAAAGAACATTTTCTTCCAAAAATAATGCTCACAGCAGGCAACAATAATACATGTAAAAACTAAAAGATGACATAAGAAGCTGTGCAGATGACTGGTGAGCAGGAAGGATTCATGTGCTCATGTCAAAAAGCCCATCACAATTCTGTGATCAAGTTTCTTTATTCCTCTGAATCTTAGTTTCCATATCTATAAAATGGAGTTAATAATTTGTACCTACCAACTTGTAAGAATTAAGTGAGATTATATTTGTAAAATAGTTGCTAGCTGATTATCCATACAAATTAACTCCTGTGCCCCACATCTGATACACTGCTCCATAGCAAGAAACTAAAATCCTAAATGAAAAAGAAGCTTCTTTTGTAGTGAATGGCAGTATCAGTCTCATTTTTGATAGGCAGAATGAAGCAACAATGCCTATAAAGAAACAGCAAACCAAATCAAATATATATTTTGAATCTTCTTTTGTCTGGATCATCCAAAATGAGTTGTAAGTTAGCTTTACTCTTTTCTCAATTCTCTCACATCTAATAAATTACTTTATTCTAGAATATAGCAAGAAGAAACTGAAGCAACCTAATACAGATGTTGATAATACCTGGCTAATCTAAAATGAATAATTCAATCAGTGAGGTGTCCAAAAGGTTTCACTATATCTTTTCCTATATCTTTCTCACACTTAACATTAAGCCACTGATAAAAAAGATTTTCATCACCTCAACAATAAATCTAGGAACACACCCTGTAAGACCCCAGGGATTTGGCACCTATCCAGAACATTCATCATCCTCATACAAATCACAGAAGAATACTGAATGCTTTGAGCTAGGAGTCTTTAAGAAATGAATTTTCTTGGCCAGAAGAATTTATTTACTTATTCTTTTGTTTTTAACTTGCCATAAACTGCTACACAATTCAGTACAGCCTTTACTCATTGGTAATTTTACAAAACTTAATAATTATCTGCAGACCAAACCACTTCTGATAATATGATGCCATTAATCTAATGTTCTAAATTCCATAGCCTGGCTTTTCACCAAGTCACTCTCAACCCAAACAATGGGTGTACTTTGCTGGAAGAAATCTTACATTTGACTGACAAATGACTTAATTTCTCTGTAATGCAGCTTCCTTATCTATAAAATAACAACAGAGTAAAGGACTCTTGGATTCACAAGATTTATCCACAGTTCCTCAAAATGCTGAACATCCCTACTATATTTGAAATAAGATTCAATTTACAAAGAATTGGTTTCCCAAAGCTTTTTAAGAGCAATTCTGTATTGGCACAGAAATAAGTTTATTGGATCAGTGAACATCCAACACATTATTATTGAATATTTAGTACATAGAATGCATTGTGTCAGCTACAGAGAACACATAAAAAGATCTCAGCCCCTGCCGTGGAGGAGCTTCGAATTTAAATATGGAGCTCTTGGGTATACATTTAAAAAGCTGATCTAAGAAAGGTCAAGGAGCAGTGCAATTTTATGTGTCAATTTGACTGGGCCATAGGGTACCTAGATACTTGATTAAACGTCATTTCTTTGAGGATATTTCTGGAAGATATAGTGGGCTGTGTAAAGCAGATGGCCATACCCAGCGTAGGTGGGCATCATCCAATCCACTGATGGCCTGAATAGAACAAAAACGTAATGGCTGGGCATGGTGGCTCATGCCTATAATCCCAACATTTTGGAAGGGCAAGGCAGGAGGATAGATTGAGACCAGGAGTTTGAGACCACCCTGGGCAACATAGCAAGACCCCATTTCTAAACACGTAGATGTAGTCTCAACTACTCAGGAGACTGAGCCAGAAGGATCACTTGAGCCCAGGAGTTAACGGTTACAGTAAGCTATGATGGTACCACTGTATTCCAGTCTCAGAAATAAGATAAGATTTAAAATAACTTTTAAATAAACAAAAAAACAGAAGGAAGGGTAGATTCATGCTCTCCTCTCTCTGAGCTGAGACATTGATCTTCTCCTGTACTCACTAGTCCCCGGTCTTGATCTCTACTTTGATCAAACTGATCTCTATTTAAAATAAACAAAAAGAAGAAGGAAGGGTGGATTCATGCTCTCCTCTCTCTGAGCTGAGACTTTGATCTTCTCCTGTCCTCACTAGTCCCAGGTCTTAGGGCTTCAGACCGAGGCTGAGACCTACATTATGAGCTCTCTAGCTCTTAGATCTTTGAACTACACCTTCAGCCTTCCTGGGTCTCCAGTTTGCATCAGGTGGGTCATGGGACTCTTAGCCTCCATAATCAGATAAGCTAATACACACACCTCATGGTATTGTTTCTGTTTCCCTAGGACTGACTAAAAATATCAAACTGTCTAAAACTGACCTCCATTCCTTGCCACTTTCAACAAGGTTTTCCCATATAACCAAGAATCTCTCCCTGACACAACATCATATTCCACCACACCAAACCCAAATCTCTGCATTCTGCCCACTGTCCTCTCCTTCTCTTCTTCCTCCTCTCTCCTGGTGCTACATTATCTGCTTCACTATAATGCCAGCTAAACCTATTTGGACTCTCATTGCTTTTTTAAAAACATCTTTTATGGAACACTTATTCTAGTGGCTCCCTCACAACTTCTACAGCATATCACCTCTCTGCTAAAGTTGCAGCAATTTTGCTTCAGTGAGGGTTTTCCCCTTGCCCACAAAAACATGAAGAAGTCTCTCATGACACCCAGATGACAGTTAAGGTTACACTGTCCTTGAGCATTATAATAAAACTATTTTTGAAGTATTAAGTCCTCCTCAATTTTGCTATTAATTCCTAGAGATGTGTTCTTAGGGTCACATCAACTGGACACATCTGCCCCTACTCACAAGTCTTGGCCCATAGAGGGTTCCTTCACAGGTCCATGTTGACCCAGTAGAATTTAGCCCTTTTTGTATGACTTAAGTCCTTCTCTCTCTTTTCTTCCTGCCCAAGGTGCTCATCCAAGGCATTATCCATATATCACACTTCACTGAAAGTTAGGAGATGATGAGGTCCCTCAGCCTTACTCACCACCCCAGTTACCAGGGGCTCTCTTCACCTCTAGACTTATTTCTTAGGCCAATCCCATCCCCCAAGGCAATTCCTCCCTCTGGATATAGCACAGTAGTTAAGCTAAATCCACCCAATCAGCTCATTTCCAAAAGCTCACTGGGGTTTCTGCTAAAATAAAGAGCCACATATTCCTTATCTCCTTTAGCAACAAAGAAATAGCAGAGACCCTAAAAAGTCATTCTGCCTGGCCGAGTAACAGCTTTCTTGCAACTGGGCACAGTGAGACTGGGGAGACAGGACTTCAGGCATCTCTGGCAGGTGGGATCTACCCAGAAACTTCCCTTTGGGGACACAGGGAGACAGTGCAAGACTTCTGGACACTCTAAGGAAGGGAAAAGCAGGGGAGATTGGGCAAGTGGTTGCGTGTGTTTTGTTCGGTCTAATACTTTCAGCAGCTATGGGTGGGGCAACAGTGGGACTGAAGGCTGGAAAGGCCTTGTCTGTGTGCTGCTTGGGTGTCTTCTGGACTTGGAGATCGGTTAAACTGCCTTGGGAGAACTTGGGCAAGAGTGCAGGGGTCTTTGAGCATTGTCTGGGGCCACAAACTGGGCCACCAAGCCAGTTGGAGCCACCAGTGTTTGGTTGTGGGATGTGTGGAGCCATTGTGGGAGAACTGCCATGGCAAACTTCACCCTCAGGGTCGCAGAACAAATATCGGGTGGGAGTGAGTAATCTAGTGACTGAGCAGCCTAAAGGTGGGGACTGAGGCACCTTGCAGCCTTAGCCCTCAGGGGCATAGGGTGAGACCAGTTTTGGCACACTGGGTAAGTGCATACCCACTTAAGGAGTGATCCCAGCCAAAAGCGCTTTCCTGGGAAAACTTCGGCTTAGCCCAAGTTAGCAATTTAAAGTGTCTTCTAAGCAGGCTGAGGAGGATTTAAGTCTCAACCCTGTGGGGTTTCAGAAATCATTAGAGATACAGGATCACTTCCTACAAAGATCCAGTAACAACAGAGTGATTCTGCCAGGGTCTGATCTGGGAGAGATACCTCCCCAACTCTGAGGACGGTCATAGGCAACAGTGAAAAATAATCATGAGGCAAAATCAACAGAAAAACTCTGGCAATATGAATAATCAGTGTAGATCAACTCCTCCAAGGAATGACAAGGGAGATACAGCACAAGATCCCTTGCATAAGCAAATGGATGAGATGTCAGAAATCGAATTCAGAGTCTGGATAGCAAATAAGATCAGTGGAATGGAGGAAAAGAAGGAATTAGAATTTCAAGCAGCAATCCAAAAGATGTCTCATGAATTCAACAAATTCAAAGACAAAATGACCAAAGATTTTAACACATTGAGACAAGAAGTTGCAGCCCTCAAAGATCTGACAAACACAGTAGAATCCCTCAGTAACAGAAGGGAGCAAGCAGAAGAAAAGATTTCTGACATGGGAGAGAAAGCTTTGAAATGCTCCCAAACATCCAAAGAGGTAGAGAAATGGAAGGCAAAAATGGATCATTCTCTCAGACAGCTCTGGGATAACTTGAAGAAAACCAATATTCGCCTTACAGGGATACCTGAAAAGGATGAAGTGGCATCACAAGGCACACAGTCTCTTCTTTATGAGATTATGAAAGAGAACTTTCCAGACATGCCAAGAGATTCTGAAATTCACATAGCAGAAGGTTTCAGAACCCCAGCATGACTCAAAGCAAATAAGTCATTCTCCAGGCACATCATAATTAAGTTCACAAAAGTTAATATGAAGGAGAAAATTCTGAAAGCAGCCAGATGTAAGAAACCCATTACTTATAAGGGGAAGAATATTAGAATAACTGCAGATCTCTCTGATCAAATCTTTCAAGCTAGAAGAGAATGGTCATCGACTTTCAATCTCCAAAAACAAAAGAACTTTCAACCCAGGATCTTGTATCCAGCTAAAATGAGTTTCATTTATGATGGAGAAATTAAATACTTCAACGACATCCACATGCTAAAGAAATCTGCTATAACTAAGCCAACTCTCCAGGATAGTCTCAAACCTATCCTCCACAATGACCAGCGCAAACCTCCACCACAAAAGTAAACTCACCCAGAAACTATTTATCAAATTTCATCTTCCATAGCGAAGAAAGGACTAAAAATGTCCACTGGACTTTCTAAAGATTTATCATTACTTTCAATT
>CAUYON010029570.1:0-17379 GCA_963573935.1 Arctocebus calabarensis
ATACCAAGTAAAGGAATTATAGGGTCAAATGGCAAGTCTATTTTTAGATCTTTGAGTATTCTCCAAACGTCTTCCCAAAATGGATGTATTAGTTTGCATTCCCACCAGCAATGTAGAAGTGTTCCCTTTTCTCCACATCCATGCCAACATCTCTGGTTTTGGGATTTAATCATGTGGGCTAATCTTACTGAAGTTAGATGATATCTCAAGGTAGTTTTGATTTGCATTTCTCTGATGATTAAGGATAATGAGCATTTCTTCATATGTTTAAAAGCCGTGCACCTGTCTTCTTTAGAGAAGTTTCTTTTCAGATCTTTTGCCCATCCTGAGATGGGACCTCTTGTTCTTTTCTTGCAAATATGTTGGAGTTCTCTGTGTATTCTGGTTATTAAGCCTTTGTCGGAGGCATAACTTGCAAATATTTTTTCCCATTCTGAGGGCTGTCTGCTAGCGATACTTACTGTGATCTTGGCGGTGCAGAAGCTTTTTAGTTTTATCAGATCCCAGTAGTGTATTTTTGATATTGCTCCCATTGCTTTGGGGGTCCTCCTCATGAAGTATTTGCCCAGGCCAATACTTTCAAGACTGTTCCCCGCACTTTCTTCTAGAATTTTTATAGTTTCATGTCTTATGTTTAAATCTTTAAGATATTAAAATAAGCGCAAAACTCAGGGGTAAATCTCCAAGGAAAACGCAGAAGCACCTGGACCTTAGACTGGTTTGAGTCCTGGCTGACTCCATAGAAGTGGTGCTGCCTCGGGCAAAACATTTGACTATTCTGAGTCTCAGATTTCTTAACTGTAAAATGGCGGCAATACCTATGATTGGCTCACAGTCCTAAAACAAAGTAAGTGCTCGAAAAATAATGCCTTCCCTCTTCCATTTTCTACGGGGTTAAAAAGAGACCAGAGGGATTAACCATAGCTCTAGGAGGTTAACTTTCATTCAAATTGTCAAGTTTGAAATGATTTGAATCCTTTTACCCCACTTCAAAATGACATTCCTCGGAGAAGTTAAAATGAAATCAGTGGTAATTAAAAGCCACAGTTCTAGGGCTCTAATATACTGGGGGATGAATCATTGAAAAGACTACAAATCTCTTTTGTAGATGACGATTTCAGTTTGAGGTAATAAAATCAAGTGCCATCAATCCAGTGCATCAGTCACTTCTCTTTGGTTTCTCATGGAGATTAATAATGGAGGCCATATCTCATAGTTACAAATATGCTTCAGCCTTGAAGTGCTCCCAATAAATTTATCATCTTTTTTTAAACGGGTATTTTACTGTCAGAATATATTTTCTTATTCCCATTAGAAAGGTATTGAGCAATAAGGGTTTAAGCACGTCCAGTAAAAACACCAAAACAGATGTTTTATAAGACTTCCTTATGCCATCACCAGGAAAGTCCACTTTGAATAAATTTTCCTGCTCCTGGATTCCCAGCTCTTCTTGATCCCTTTTGTGGCACAAATTTCTCTAAGTGAAAGAGAACCAAGTGTCCCCCACCCGGTAAACAATTCACACCCAAAGTGACACCGAAATTAATTATAAAATTAACTTTATTACCCTTTCTAAGTCTGTTCTTTCTATCAATCTTGTGTTCTTGAGATCTGTGATAACTCTAAACCAACCCAGATTCAAGGCGAGAGTGAAAGAATCACTGGAATCCACCGTTCCTCTAAAAGGAGTAGGAAATCTAGACTCTAGACTTTAATCTGTTCTCAGCTGCCTGCTTACCCACTGCCAATGATACCAACTCAATTTGATTCAACAAGCATTTGTCAAATCCTTGTGTGTGCCAGGAATTGAGTATAAAAACATAAATGAAACAAGATATATTTTTAAATGCTTGCAACATTGGAATGCTTGAAAAATGGAAGTTGCAAGTTATAGTCCAGGTACGTGTTTAAAAAGTGAAATAAAGTCAGATGTCATAATAAGGGTACCTTCAAAGAATAATTAGGAAAAAACCCTGAGAAAGATGGCACATGCTCTCCTGCCCCTGCTGTCCATACCAAAGAGCCGGGTCACCGACCTGAGCTCATCACCATCCTTCATGACCTGAGCAGCTCTCCCCTGTGCCACGCTCTGCAGAGAACACCCCAAAATGATCCATGCCGAAAGGCTAACAGTGCAGGCTAGGGAGACAACTTGTCCTGACAGACTCCTAAATAAGCTTCAAATGTACAAGCCAGAAGCCAGATCAAATCTAAGGAAACAACATCAGAACCACCATAAATCTACGATGACTAACTGACCAAACTTATGACCTATTAAAAATCATTTTTCTCCCAAAGACAACCAAGTAGTCGTAGCTGCTGCTGTGCCGAACGTGCAGCTTGATGAATCAATTCCTTTCAAACTGATACATGGTCCAAACATAATGTGTCTCTAAATAACTTTGAAAATTAATTCCAGCACCTGAGGGAATTTGCATATTTCCAGATGAGCCCTGTACAGCATCTTAAAAATACTTCATTAATTCAGCAAACAACTGAGTTGCTGGCATGTGTAGGACAGGGTGTAAGGCATTAGCAGGCACAAACAAGACAGCTCTGCCCCTGCGGCACTTACTATCACAAACAAAATTTACAAAGTTAGAACCTGATATTTATTACTTGTTTCTGATTGCATGTATTTATCCTAATTACATAATTAGATGCAATCATGCTGAAAACAAAAGAGACTGAATTTTATTTTAAGAACGCTCTCATGAGGGACACGTAGGGAAAAAAGAAAAATCAGTGTGTGAGCCAAATGCCGCAAGCCAAAACTTCAATCTAAACTATCAATACCAAAAAAGACCACAAAAGGCCAACCATAAAACCTTACATCTGATGTTAAAAAGAAGTGGTAATCACAAACTATATAGAAAGAAACTGTAGTGTATGATGTGCTCCAAACCGTTATTTATGGGAGAAACTCAAAAGATTATGTAATATGACTCCATGATTTTGTGAATTGAAATAATTATTTTTAATTTTTAAAACACTTGATAATTTGCTAATTATAGTCAAAGTAGACTCTGATCCCTGTCATACACCTAAATATTTGCTTCCTTCACCATATATGCCCCAAATACTCACATGCTAAAAGCCTCAACATATTACATCTTTGTATACTATTTGAACTCCCTGAACTCTAAGTACAGGAAACAGAACAGAATACAAAAGTCCTCTGTGCTGGTTGCTGAGATGCCACATCATTGCCATAGGATATTTCTCTAAGATGCATGGGGACGATGGAAGGGGAGTGAGCACGGCGCCAAGCTCAGCTGATTCAATGGAACCCTTATGCAACGTGCCATCCAACTACTGTGCCTTGTCCTAGGAAGCATGACTCTTAGCCTGTCTCTCAAACTGTCTCAAGAGCTTGAACAGATCCCTCAATGATGCCAGCCAGGCCCAGTAAATCTGGAAGGTCAGCCTGGATGCTGTAGCTTAATACCCTGTGCTCCTGGGACGTCTCCAAACCCCCTCCAGCTCTGTGCTGCTGTCTCTGCCTGGGTGAGCTCTTCTGTAAAGCAAACTTCCTTTCCACTTCTCCACTTTAAGCTATTTGGCAGAAGTCTTCTGGACTTGCTAGACCAGAGAGCATCTTGTTGGTGCCTTGAGACACTGGGATGGTTCTTTTGTTATGGATAGCACTGATTCTAAAAGGGAAGACTTCTGCCTTCCTTGCCTCTCTCCTCATGTTTCAGCTTCCTCTCCCTGCCTCTCTAGGCCCCCAAAATATATCCCATCAGTCTATATCCTTGTTCTTGGGAAAAGCAGTGCCAGCCCCCTCACTCAAGCCTGTTCAACTTCAGCCTTGTGTTTCTCTTCAAGTTTTATCAAATATTTACTCACACTTGGCATTAGTGAAGATGGATACGGAGCAAATAAAGATATTGTCCACCCTCTTACATAGTTAATAACACTCACTGTGGAGTTTTATCACATCTATAATCCTCATTCCCACCCACCAAAAGGTACCCCACAATATCGTAGGTATTGTATACAATAGTGGTAACTTTATAAGATAAACTTATAATTTGATGACACTCAATGAAGTGATAAGAATCACCCCAAAGTACTGAAGAATACCAGGAAAGACCATTGCTTGGGGACTTTAGTTATCAGCAAATTATGGATTACTCTCAATCTTTCTTATATAAATAAATTGAATTATGTAAGAAATTTGAACCAAAGAGAGAATTCCAAGTCTGACTTCCCATTTTCCAGTCTCCAATGTTGAGATTATAATGCTTGATAATCTAGATTCAGTTTCTAGCCTAAGATTAGATTACAAGAAAAGTGTTAACCCAAAATATGAAAGTAAGTGAGGTGAAGGCTATGATAACCAGTTTGATGTAAGCATTTGAAATTGTATATAAAATCAGCACATTGTACCCCATAAATGCACTAATATACACAGTTACGTTTAATAAAAAAAATTAGAGGCTAAATCTGACATTGTACTGGTTATTATATCACCGTTACAAGGTCTTCAAAGTGCTTCCTGATCCACAAGCCCCATTTGCAACTACATATTGGGGGGAAAAATCTCCAGCTCTACAATCACCTAATCTTTGATAAACCAAACAAGAACATACAGTGGGGGAAAGATTCCCTATTCAATAAATGGTGCTGGGAGAACTGGAAATCCACATGCAAATGACTGAACCTGGACCTGCACCTTTCTCCACTCATGAAAATTAATTCAAGATGGTTAAAGTACTTAAATGTAAGGCATGAAATGATAAAAATCCTCAAAGATTGCTCGATGCCCATAGCATAATAGTTAAAGCGCCAGCCACATATACCAAGGGTGATGGGTTCAATCCTGGTGCAGGCCAGCTAAACAACCATGACAACTGCAACAAAAAATAGCTGGTCATTGTGGTAGGTACCTGTAGTCCCAGCTATGTGGGAGACTGAAGCAAGAGAATCTCTTGAGCCCGGGAGTTTGAGGTTGCTGTGAGCTGTGATACCACTGTACTCTACCAATGGTGACATAGTGAAACTGTCTCAAAAAAAAAAAAAATGCTCAAAGGAAGCATAGGAAAAACACTGGAAGATGGGGAAGACTTTATGAAGAAGACTTCCATGGCAATTGCAACAACAACAAAAATAAACAAATGGTATATGTATACCAGGGAATACTATTCAGCCATCAAAAAGATGGAGACTTTACGTCTTCTGTATTAACCTGGATGGGGGTGGAACACATTCTTAGTAAAGCATCACAAGAAAGAATTCTGTGTACTCAATTCTGATATGAAGACAATTAATGACCTAGTACATGGTGGTGAGTGGGGAAAGGGGAGGGCAGCGAGGAAAGGAGGGAGTGGGTGGGGGGTCATAGTGTAACATCCTTTGGGGGCGGGACACAATTATAAGAGGGATTTTACCTAACAAATGCCATCAATGTAACCTGGTTCTTTGTACCGTCAATAAAAAAATTTCTAATAAATAAATAAAACAAATGAGACTTAATTAAACTGAAAAGCTCTTGTACAGCTAAGGAGACAATACTGGGAAAAGATATTTGCATATTTTGAATCAGACAAAAGCTTGATAACTAGGATCTATAGTGAACTCAAATTAATCCACATGAAAAAAGCCAACAATCCCATATATCAATGGGCAAGAGACATGAATAGAACCAGGACTGGGTTTGAACCTGCCACCTCTGGCATATGGGGGGAGCTCCCTACTCCTTTGAGCCACAGGCACCACTCTGGTTTTTTTTGTTGTTTTGTTTGTTTGTTTTGTTTTTTAGAGACAGAGTCTCACTTTGTTGCCCTCAGTAGAGTACTGTAGTGTCACATATAAACTGTTTGTTTTTGTTTTTGCAGTCTTTGGCCAGGGCCAGGCTTGAACCCACCACCTCCAGTACATGGGGCCAGTGTCCTACTCCTTGAACCACAGGCGCCACCCCATATAGATTGGTTTTTATCATGTATTTTAACAGTCCCAACATATGCACATTTGCAGGCTATCTTCAAAAGTATAGATTAATGTTGTTAAATTCCTTGAATTGCTAATCAGTTATAGCAGATACTGAGTAATTTTCATTACCTTCCTGCAATTATAAAAATCTAATTTCCCAGTAAGTATTCAATATATACATTCATTTTCGTTCTAAAAGTAATCTCCAGTGATATATTTTTATATAAGTGTGGAATATATACTGATGAGGTGACAGTACGAGTATGCTCTAAATACTGATGAGGTGCTCTAAGTGTTCTTTTCTGTGTTTCTCATTGAATAAGAATTTTATCAATGGAAAGCACAACTAGGAATATTTTATGCAAGTTTTTTAAAATTTTATAGATTAAAAAAACAAGCTCATCGTGTCTAAGGATACAACAGTAAAGCTGCAGTCTTCTGAATAAAAGATGACAGTAAGATTAGATTTTATGAAAAAGAAATCTTTAGAAGCTCTAATCAGACTATTACCAGTTCTCACTGCATTTCTTCCATATTAAAACCAAAGCCGCATCATTTCTTTCTCATAAAATAATGAAACCTCATTGAAACTGAAACATTTTCCAAGTTATTCTTCTTAGAGAAATGTTGCATGTGTGCATTTGTGTGTGAGAGAGAGAGTCACATATTCCTGTTGTACATATGAAATTTAAAGCCTATGATGGAAAGGAAGAGGCTAATTTTAGAAATACAGAGAAGGGAGAATAAACAGGATCTAGTAACTGATTAGATACGGAGATGAGAAATTGACTTTTGTGTATTCTAGACAGTAGCTTGATGAGGAAACATTGTAATGAAAAACCAGAGTTGAATTGATCAGAAAGAGAAAATAGAATGAGAAAAAAATTATTATAGTATTTTGAAAGTTGAAGTGAAACATGTTTCCCTGATATTTTCTATATGAAACGGGCTGGATGTTTTGATATGGGAAAAATTCTTTAAAATTATCATCACAAATAAGATTTGCTGTTACATGCTTCAGTATTTACAATGGAATAGAAGAAATCATACAGTGGGTAAGAAGGTCAGGACAAGCTGATCCTCAAGGTGATTAACATCTCATTTTAATAAAATCCACTTTGAGTCAGATGTTTATTTATAAAATACATTTTGTCAACTTATATTAAATTAATGGACCTCAGCACAGAAAACACACAAACTATCTTCTTTATAATGACATGTGCGAGGTTTATAGGCACAACCTTAATAAATACAAAATTCAAAACAGAAGTTTAGTACATGGAATCTTGCTTATGAAGTAGTATTAGAGTTCTCAAATAAAATGAAAAATGTCATTAATAGCATTGAAACCCCCCCCCCAATGAAGTTAAGGATAATAAAAAAGCAACAGTGACATCTGCTGTCTGTTTTTATATTTTCCTCAAAATTATTCTTTACACTGCATCTCTTTTCCTTCAATTTTCTTCTGACTTTATCATTGTCATATCTATAATGTAAAAAATGTTTTGATGACTAAGCACATTCTGTCTACTCTATTGACTTTTTTACCAGAGAATAACCTGAAGCAGACTATTTTTGAATATTTTTAAATTATACACAGATCTTTAAATACACACAAATTTAAATATGTTGATGAGAGAGTTCACCGAAATTTGAATGTATGATAATGGCATTCATGAACTGTTAAGAAGTTAATAGTCTTGTTGCTACTTTTCTTTGTGTTCTACCATTGATGTTTTTTCACAGACAAAATATAACGAAGTCCCTTTAATTTCTGTAATTATATACGAACCAGAATGCAGTTACCATGACATAACAGTATTTAGATTCCTCTATGGAAGAAGAAGGAGAGAAAGGTACAATTTTAGTACTGAAAATCTTTAGGCTGCTTCTCCACCATCAAGACCAATCTTACAAATAGGAGAGGAGGCAGCAGGTAACACATCCCTCCCAGAAATTGTCCCAGCATTCCACCTTGGGATGTCTGATATACCACAATCAGAGAGTCATGTCAATGGTTAATGAATTTTTCACATCAAGTTCTTACCTGTTTCAAAACATTCATTTTTATCCTGGAAGAATAGACATTGTACCATTAATGATCAGTTGTTTCTTGGAGTGAGGGTGTTAATCAGACAGATTTTCTGCTGGACAGTCAACTGATGAGCTTTTTAGTTGAGGGAGAAAAGTAGAATAATTTTGTCATTGAGACACTGACCCAAGAGGGCAGATGGAGTTTTGAGGAGAACCAAATAGGATATAAGGACACGAATTACTTAATCAAGGGTCAGAAGGAAGGAAAGCAACACAGAAAAGAAAGAATAGCAGGGCAGACAAACCCGAACCACTTTACAATTGTGATCAATTCCCAAAGTGTCCATCAAACAATATTCACCTGGGTATTGAGTAAACAGTGACAAAGATCTGTAAAACAATGCAAGGTAAAGAACCAAGAAGATGGCTTAACTCCAAAACCAGTGATGCAAATACAGAGAACCACAAGAAAGAGTAAGTGTCCCAAGTACTTTTGTCTTGTTTGGGCAAAGAGGAGCTTGTTTTTCTTCTTTGGCAGCAGCGGGAAGGGATGCTGCTCAGTCTGTAAGGCGTGACAAATGGTATCCTTCCTGCAGCGACAGCCCTCTCCACAAAACACCATCTATGAAAGCTGAACTCAAGGCTCCACATAAGAGAACACAATGCACATGTAAAGGTTATTGGTTTGATAAAAGAAAATCCATTTTTTAAATGACAGTATAAAAAATCCTCCTATTGGCAAGAAGCAATTTTCATTCTAGGGAAAAGTGAAATTTAAGAGCTCATGTGGGAGAAAGAGATCATTTGCTCTGTTTATTCTTGCCTGAACAGACACATTCTAAATTGATCATCAGTGAAGAAGAGGATAAACATTCCAGAGCAAATGTGCCTACACTTTTGATCCTGACATCTGAAGAAAATTTATAAAGAACCTTTATATAAAAACGAATCTCCTCAGATATCCATTTAAGGCAGTATATTTCAGGAATCTAAGGTCATGATGAAAAGTACCAAGCCAATGAAGTAATGTTTTACCATGAAATCGTTATTTGATCATTTAACCTCTAAAAGCAGCATCATGGAGCAGGTGGTCAACCTTGGCACTGGAGAGGACCCTGAGTGTGCAAAGCTGAGTAAGCCACAGACTCAGAGCCATAGAGTCTAACAGAAAACGAGGACTTGAATATAAACAAAAGAAAAAAGATTATTCTTTCCTATGATTTTCTGGTCCTATATTACTGGTTTAGAAGGGCAGGAATTTTATTTTCATTGTTTCTGTCTTTATAACCATTGACTAAATATCCATGTAAAGATTGTTTTGTGGGGATTTGAGTACAGGGACCAAGGAGGGAACAGTCAGTTTTCTATAGGAAAATCAGGAAAGGTCTTTTCAGAAGGAAAATGGGATGCATCTTTGAAAATGACAAG
This sequence comes from Arctocebus calabarensis, assembly GCA_963573935.1. NCBI lineage: Eukaryota > Metazoa > Chordata > Mammalia > Primates > Lorisidae > Arctocebus > Arctocebus calabarensis. The sequence continues at coordinate 9,397 of CAUYON010029570.1, forward strand.
GCACACAAAATGTGAAGACAGGAGAGATGCAATTTACACAGAGAAAGAGGTAAGAGGGCGAGCAAAGAAACGAGGTGGCATGTTAGGGAAGTCTGTTTCAGTGTGTCTGAGCAAGGGACGTGAGGAAGGAAGAGGTGAGAGAGACAGGGCTGAGGGGGAGACTGGAGTCAGGTGATGGAACCACAGTGTGATATGGTCCCATTAAGTTTAATGCCAACTGCATACCTATTCTGGGTGTTTCTGCTTTTTATAATTATGAGCATAGAGAAACCTTCTCAATATGTTTATTTATAAGAAAAGGGTTTTAGGTTTTACCCTCACTGATTTGGGAAAAGAGGACTATAATAGATCATTCTTAAATGAATCTTGATAAATCATTCCAAGAAATTTAATAGTAAACTAAATGAGAACATAAAAATGGGACAGTAGCTACTAAATAGTAACAGTGTGTCATTTTAAATGCCTTCTTAGTGCCACAGAAGTATTTATCTGTACATTTGCAGCCTTAAGAACAATTGGGAGGTGGGGGGAATCAGAGATTCTTGCCTGAACTGAGCCTTCTTTCTAGGCACACAGCTAGAAACTTCCCATTTATTCAGCACTTGCCCATGACTAAGATGGGCTTACTCCTTTTCCCAGAACATGCATGCCAAGACTTAACGGATCTGGACATGTACCTGATAAGGGCTATGAGAACACCTAGACTCAGACAAAGCTTTTTGGCTCTAGCAGGAAAACTTTGTGGGTTCTTTTCTCCCAATTGAATCTGTGACAGGGAGGTGCCTTTTGAAAGGAAAATTTAAGTGATCTTTGCAAGGGAAGTCAACACTCAGAGCCATAACAAAGACAAAACAAAGGTGAGCTACTGGCCCAACTCAGTGATGGCTATGATGTGAATTGTCTCTTAGACACCATGTGTCTTGCAGACTCCGTATGCTACTCAAAATATCAAAACTTGGCAGAATGAAGGCATTCAAAAATCTAAACACACAGCAGGGCGGACACCTGGACGCACAGCAGATCCCACCACTCCTTAGTTTAGTGTCTTTCACTTATGTGGGCATACATATATAATACTTTATAGTACAATTAAGCAAAACCAGAAGGAAAACATATTAGAAAAACTTTATCAAACATCTAGTCTACATTGAACCTAAATATACAAATATTTCCATCAGGACACACCAAAAAAGCCTCTCCTTTATAATAACATGCCACTCCATCCAGAAAGCATCTCAGTTTTCTTTATTTGCTATTCCTATTTCATTCTTTCATAAGCAAAGCTATTTCAAAAAAGCTCCCGAGTGATACCAATGCTTATGGGCCATGGACCACACTCAGAGCAGTGAGGCTTTCAAGCATAATGAACATAATTTACCTGCTCCAGGAAGATTTTCCTAATTCTTACATAAGAAAGACTCATTTAAGAGACTCATTAGCTTTTTGTCCTGAGTCCTCTCTGGAGCACCCATGTTGTTTCTCTAGCTTTCTTTGTTAAATATGCATCCTCCATCTTAACCCCCTCATCAAATTCAATGCAGTTCTGAGAAGAACCTTTAAATCTACATTCAATAATACCAGCCACGCAGTTCTGAGAAGAATAGTTAAATCTACATTCAATAATACCAGCCACTGTTGCTTACTGACAGAATGCAGAATCTGGGGTCAGACAGATATAGGTCCAAATCCCACCTTTCTATACCTCACTGAGCAACCATGGGAAAGTATTTTAACTGATCTAAAACTTAATTTCCCCATTTGTAAAAAGAGATGACAATAGTAAATACTTTAAAGGTTAATTCTGAGGATTAAATAAAACAATCTGCATAAGCGCTATCTGGTGAGCATTCAACAAACACTAGCCATTAATATCATTTAAATGTTGCAGCGTCTCTAATGCATCTAATGTGTAATAGCATTTGAGATTTGAAACTCCCAACTTGACTAGTCTAGTAGAATATTTTGCTATCACAACCACCAGCTATAAACATCATCTAAGTATGTTAATTGCTCTCTCTTTTTTTTTTAACAAATACTAAGAGAAAATCGATGCCTTTCCATGTGTATTTTAGGGGATTGGTGGGCAAGGCTTAAAAGAAAAACAAAAATTTTTTTACAAGGAAAAAGAATACATGTATATGTTTGCAGAGGGAGTATTTGTCATTTTGAGGGGGGCCACCTACCACCAGAAACTTGCCATTAGCCAGGGCTTTTACTTGTAAACAAGAGAATTGAACTGAGCTAGTTTTAGCAGAAAAGGATTTCTAGAAAATTATTAGCTAGATCACAGAATCCCTGAGAAGGCCAAAGGACAGGGCTTCAGGACAAATAAAGTCTATGAGCCAAGAACTAAACAGCAAGAAAAAAAAGGTATTGTAGATTGTAGGACTATTCTAAAAAAACTCATTGCAACCCTACTTGTAGTCAGCACACTTGATCCTCAATGCTAGACAATCAATCTGGGAAAAGTCACTTTCATTTCACATAAAGAGTACATTGAAGGTTACTAGAGACCAGGAATGGGTAGTGGGGAGAGAAAGATGAAGAGAGGTAGATTAATAGGTACAAAAATAGAGTTAGATAGAAGAAATAAGACCTAGTGACTTCTGGTTTCAAAATGGCAGTATAGAAGCAAGCTTGATTTTCTATTCTTCACAGAAAACCAAAAACAAATATATACAGTGCCAAGACTATCACAGCAATATCCCAAAACTCAAATGTGATGATGAGTCAGTTCATGGGACCTCAGAGAAGTGAAAAAAAATTCAGCAGATGGTAAGAGGATCAGATTTTCATATCCGCGATGCCCCTCCCCTCAATCTGCCCAGCTCCAAGCATTTGGAAATTTTTCTCCAACTTACAGTTTCTACACTGGAAAAATAAGATCATGGCAGACAACCAGCTTCTCCACCATCTTGGGCTCTCTGACAGAAGACCTGTCTCTGCCTCAACCCACAGAAGAATTACAAGTGCCTAAAGAGAGAAATATTCCTCAGAGACAAAAAGGGGACCTGGAATTACCACCCCAGCCCCAAGAACTCTACTCTGTAACTCAGCCAAAGGAGATACTAAATCAGAGTGGCTGTTAAACAGCACCACAGGAGATATTATTCCATAGGTTGTCTAGGCATGAAATGAACCCCCAGGCAGCCTTCCCACACTACCGGAATACCCCCTTTGGTACTTTCCCCAGTGAGGACAGGCAGTGCTCCAGTTGTTTAATAGAGCCAAGGTAAACCTAGGCTTAAGAGGCCACCTGGAGCTAAAAAGGAGGCAATGACCTAGTAGGGGAAAAAAATTCAACAGGTAAATTACAAAGAATCTCTAAAGCAAACATACCCAATAAAACCAAAACAAGCCATACAGAAAAGATAAGAATAAATAGTTTTCCAAAGCAAAGACATAGACATATATCAATAAGAAACAACAGCAAACAGGGAACCATGACTTCTCCAAAAGGACAAAGCAAGGAACCTACACCTATAAAGACATACATAATCTAAAAGTGAAAGTTTAGAAAAAGATATTCCATGAAACTGAAAACCTAGGAACTGGATTAGCCACGCTCAGATAAAATAGAGCGCAAGTTGTGACTGTAAAAGAGACAAAGAAAGTCATTATAAAATGACATGGCTGTCAATTCAGCAAAAGCATGTAACAACTATAAATATACACGCACCCAACATCAGAGCACCCTACTATATGTGTACAAATCTAAATCTATATCTATTACAAATCTAGTAATAGATCTAAAGGAAGAGGTATATTGTAATAGCAGGACACTAAAATACTCCACTCTCAGGAATGGACAGATTACCCAGACAGAAAGTAAAGAAATAGCAAAGCTAAAGTCACACTAGACCAAATTGGTCAAAATACATTTTTACAGAACATTTCACCCATGTGCTTCAGAATGCATATTTTCTCATCAGCTTTTGAAACTTTCTCCACAATAGACCACACAAAACAAGACCACAAAACAATTGTCAACAAATTAAAAAATATAGAAATCATAGCAAGTATGTTTTTGTTTTTTGTAGAGACAGAGTCTCACTCTATCACCCTCAGTAGAGTGCAGTGGAGTCACAGCTCACAGCAACCTCTAGCTCTTGGGCTTAGGCAATTCTTTTGCCTCAGCCTCCCAAGTAGCTGGGACCACAGATGCCCACCACAGCATCCAACTAATTTTTGATGCAGTTCGGCCAGGGCTGGGTTTGAACCTGCCACCCTTGGTATATGGGGCCAGTGCCCTACTAGCTGAACCATAGGCACTGCCCTCATAGCAAGTATTTTATCTGACTTTCCATCACAATGGGAAAAAATCTAGAAATCAACAACCCAAGGAACTTCAGAAACAACACAAATATATGAAAATTAAACATGTTTCTAAACAAATAATGGGCCAATGAAAGGAAACTTAAAAAAAGAAACTTAAAATTTTCTTTAGATAAATGAAAATGAAAATAACATATCAAAATGTATGGGATATGACAAAACAGTAACAAGAGGAAGCTTATATTAACAAATGTCAACATCAAACAAATATTTAAAAGACTTCAAATAAACAACCTAATGAAGCACCGGAAAGAACTAGAAAAGCAAGAACAAACCAAACCTTTAACTAGACGAATAAGAAAATAAGAAAGAGGACCCAAATACCTATCATTAGAAACTAAAAAGGAGACCCAACTGAGATACAGAATTACAGAAATGCAAAGAATCATTAGAGATATGAACAACTATAAACCAACAAATTGGAAACCCAAGAAGAAATGCATAAATTCCTGGACACATATAGCCTCCCATGATTGAACCATGAAGAAACAGAAAACCTCTACAAACCAATAACAAGTTACAAAATTAAAACTATGAAGAAAAGTCTCCCCTCAAAGAAAAGCCAAGAACCTGATGGATTCACTGCTAAATTCTACCAAACAATCGAAAAACTATTAATAATACAGATTCTACTTAACTCTTTTAAAAAATGTTGAAAAGAAACTCATTCTGTTTTTCTACAGAAAAAAAAGAAAACCACAGGCCAAGAACCTTGATGAACACAGATGCAAAAATCCTCAATCCAAATTCAACAACAGGTTAAAAAGACCGTTCATCACATCAAGTGAGATTCATACCAGGAATGCAAGTACATTTAACATATGCAAATCTATAAACATGATACATCACATAAACAGAACCAAGAACAAAAAAACCTATGATCACTTCAATAGATGATAAAAATCAAATTGATAAAATTCACCATCCCTTTATTTTAACACTTAAAAAACTAGGTAGAGAAGGAATATACCTCAAAATAATGAAGGACATAAATGACAAACTCACAGCTAAATGAAACTAAGAGGAAGATACTGAAAACCTTTCTTCTAAGATCTAGAACAAGACAAGGATGTACACAATCACCCTGTCACTCCACATAATACTGGAAGTCCTGGCCAGAGCAAGTAGGCAAGAAAAAAGGAATAAAGGGCATCTAAATTGGAAAGGAAGCAGTTGAATTAATCTGGTGCACAGATAACATGATTTGTATTTAGAAAACCTAAAACACAGATGGCACCTGTGGCTCAAGGAGTAGAGCGTCAGTCACACATACTGGAGGTGGTGGGTTCAAACCTGGCCCTGGATAAAAAGTTGCAAAAAAAAAAAGAAAGAAAGAAAATCCAAAATACTCCACCAAAATACCCTTAGGACTGATGAACAAATTCAGTAAAGTAATAGGATACAACATACAAAAGAAGGTAAAGTTTGTTATGTACCAACAATGAACAACCTGAAAAAGAAATCAAGAAAGGAATCCCATTTCCCACTTACAACAGCAACAAACAATATAATATACCTAGGAATCAGTTTAACCAAAGATACGAGTAATCCATACAAACAAAACTATAAAACACAGGTGAAGAAAATTGAAGAGGATAGAAAAATGAAAAGATATTCCATGCTCATGGGTTGGAAGAATTAATATTGTTAAAATGACAATCCTACCCAAAGCAATTTACAGATTCAATACAACTTCTATCAAAATACCAATGACACTCTTCACAGAAATAGGAGAAAATCCTAAAATTTATATGGAACACAAAAGACCTAGAATAGCCAAAATAATCCTGAGCACGAAGAACAAACATAAAGGCATCACGCTATGTGACTTCAAACTATAGTAACCAAATCATCATGGTACTGGCATAAAAACAGAAACACAGACTAATGAAACAGAATAGAATAGAGCATTGAGATATAAATTTATGGAGGCGAAGCAAGATGGTGGTCAGGACAGATGCATAGCCTATCTCTCACAGGACATCATGTGAGAGGGAAAGGGCTCTGGATCTTTCCCCATGTGGATTATTGGTGTGGATGGACAGCTGGAGATGCACAGCGAATTGGTGGATTGCTGTATTTGAATTGTAGTTCAAAACCTCGGACTCTGGTATAGACTTTTCCCCTGCTGGCGGAGATGGCAGGCAGCCAGCCCCTCCCACAGGGAGGACAGCAGTTTGCAACTTGCAAAACCTAATTGATGAAAAATTCGGTGAAGCGTGGATTCCTGAGTTTGGCGACCAGAAAGGGGTGCTGCTTGGAGCCTTAGAGGAGTAGGTTGCCCAAGGGAGAATTGAAGGGGGTGGATCCTGCCAGAGATCAGACATTTTGAATTGCCCTAAATGGCAGACATCTTTTCCCCAATCATTGGGAGTAATTGAGCGGACAGTGCCATCTCTGTTGGGGAATCTTGGTGAGGCCTGACTTTCAGGGTGTGCAGGGAACTGGGGCTTGGAGGACACACTCTGAGCTGTGGAAATTGGTGAAGAGGGTCCCGTGCACTGCTGCGGTAGAAATGGCTGGAGTCCCAAGCAGCAGCAACAGAGGCTGCCGCTGCGGCCAGCCCCTCTCCCACAGCCAATTGCAGTTGCCAGTTTGCGGGAGGATGTGGGAGTAAAGTGGACTTTACAGAAGTGTGGACTCTTGCACCAAGTTTGGAGGTCGGATGGGAGTGCTGTCTGGAGTGGAACACCTGAAGTGGGGCATCTTTTAGAGAACAAACAGTTGGAGAAACTCCAATAATGGCAACCAGCAGGATAGAGTGGTTACCATAGTAACAAAGTAAACGGGAATCAGGTAGAAGCCTGGGAACCAATCATAGCACCATCTGGTGTCCAGAAAGTATATTGCATTATAAATTTATTCACACTAAAGTTGAATTCTAGGGGAGGAGCCAAGATGGCGGTCTGTAGCCAGCTTTCTACAGACGCTCCTGTCCGGAAGGAGAGTTAAAGGACAGAAATTTAGCGAGAAAGCCAGTGGTTTGGAGCTGAGCCAAGAGAAGGTTGAGGAACGCACATCAACCCTGCTGAAGTGACTTGCGACCCCAAGGATACAAATAAAAGGTACAGAGCACATCACAAGAGGACGGGAGTCCCCTCCCCCAAGAGAACAGCTCTCAGTATACGCCATACCTCCATACAAACAAGCAAGCAGAGTTCAGATGTCCTCCCACTCTACCCCACAGGAGAGACCCTCTAAAAATTGGACCTCCTTCCCCTACTAGGGTACCATGGCACTCTCCTGCCAGGCATAAAGCTGTATAAAACTGTATATATTCTCTACCTGTAGGTTGGAACTCCTGGCACTCCCCTCCACTCTCACCCTGAGGTCTGGAGGTCTGTCCCCATGGAGTCCAGATTCTTGGGCACTTTCTTGGACAGGGTGCAGGCTGCTGCAGGTCTGTGCTGTTTTCCCAGCTCTGGAGCAGTGAGAGGAGAGTAAGCCGAAAGGTGGCTGGCTAAAGCAGACAAGCGGACAGGTGGTCCCCTGAGGCATCAAGCCCAGCGCTGAGAAAGCTTTGCTAAATTTTGGCCACACCTGGCCCTCAGGGGATGACAGCTGAGACAAAGGGCTGAAGCTCACAGACTGAGTCAGGACTATTAGCAGCCCAACGTCTCTTCCACAGGGTAGAAATTCTGCGAACTT
>CAUYON010029571.1:0-10229 GCA_963573935.1 Arctocebus calabarensis
ATAGATCAAACTTGTACTTGCAATATGCTCTATATCTGTGGTCCCTCATTAACTCTCCCTCTGCCTCCCCATCCCTCCCTCTCCCCTTTCCCCCGTCTTCCTATGCAATAAATGGGTTGTAGCCTTCACTTGAACAATCAAGAATTTGTCTCATATTAGGGGTGTATACATTGGATACTTTTTCTTCCATTCTAGAGATACTTTGCTAAGGGGTGAGATTTTAAATAATGGTCTGGATAGCTGTAGGATCCACTAAAGGAGACTGAGGCTTGAGGATTTCAGAAAGCTGGTAACTTTCCAATAGATTCCTCCAATTCTTACATTATTTGGATCAATACAAACAATCCCAGGAAAGAGAGTGCCTGTTTCTCTAGTTTGTGTCTGATGTCCACCCCTAGAATTTGGGCAGGCAAGGCGCCTCACGTACAGAGCTAACCAGACTCCCGGGAAATGAAACCGGAAGCAATCAAAAGGTATGACGTAAGGAAGTGAGTGACGTAAGGAAGTGAAAATAAAAGAAAGCTGTCCGACCAGGAAGCAGCAGCATCAACAACAGATATTCCCCTGCTCAGCTTCGGAAGTATTGAGTCAACGATGTATCCAAAATTAAAAAATACTTAGCTGTCATTTGTTTGCAAGAATGAGGTATCTGAGTTTGCTATTTATTTCTTCATTGACAGGAATAAAGAAGGAGAAAATAAACGTCCTTTCACGTCCTTTCGCCCTTAACAAAAATCAGTAAAATACCTACAATATGCCTTGCTTGTATGTAGGGCCCTTGACTGTTTGCAAAGCATTTTGCTATCTATTATTTTATTTAAATCTCAATTCGACCATTAGGTTATGGAATTTTTTTTTTTAATTTTACAGATTTTTGGAAATCAGCAAAATAGATCTATGTATACTAAAGGCTGTTCAAGACATAGGAAAGATACTGTCTCCTTTTCACAGGACCAGTGAACTAAAAACAAAAACAAAAACAAAAAAAAACCCCAAAACCAGTGCTGAATCACTAGGTACCCCAGGAGTACCTCACATGCTGTCTGTGTGTGTATGTGGGTGTATGTGTGCGTGTGTGCATGTGCATTCACTGTGATGTTTGTGCAAACACAAATCACAGCCAATACATTTAGGGGGTTTAGCCAAACAACAACGAAACCCACACCAACCAAACAACAAACAAAAACACCAAACTTTTAAATGAAGAAAATGTTTTAAGTTAAATATTCCCCCTTTAAATCAGGTAGATACACGAAACTGTGGTCCTGTTTATTTATTTATTTTTTTTTTAATTTTTAATTTTTTTTTATAATTTTATTGAATCGTAATTCTGTACATTGGTGCAATCATAGGGCACGATTTATATACATTCAGAAATGTTTTGATCGTACTGTTACAGATAGCCTTCATGGCATTTTCTTGATCACTATATAAAGACATTGATACTCTACCTTTAATAAGTTTCCCCAGTACCCTGCTAAGATGCACCGTAGGTGTGATCCCACCAATTGCCCTCCCCCCACCCTTCCTCCCCCTCCCCTCCCCTCCCTTTCTGCTTTGAGACATGGCAGGGGGGATTGCTGAACTGGAACTGGCATTCTTTGTGGAGCCTTTGACCACATCATTCTTCATGAACACAAGCTTAGTCTCAGTAACATCACTGCAACTTACTTTAGTCGATGAATCAAGGAGCGAGGACCTGGTATTTTATTTTTACTTTCACATACAAGTAGTTTCAACATAGTCATGCATAATCACAGTACTCTTACTCACTGTCAGAATTGTGAATGAAAATATGTATGTGTGTATAAAAGGTAGCACATACTAATTTTAGATAGTTTGAAAAATATGACACGATTTTTAAATTAAAATTTCTGAACATTTGTCTAGACTTATCTACTACAGTCCTGTGTTGCTCATGACAGACATTGGGGACATTTTAGGAGCGCATCCATAGATATTTCTGTTGCGTGGACATACATAAACTATAGGATAGCAAGAACTTCAATGACAAAGGATTTTTCATTAGAAACCAGGGTGTTGGGAGAAAGTAACATTTTTCAAGGGCTGAAAGAAAATATCCTTAAGGAATAAAGATGAAATAAACACATTATCATTTAAAGAAAAATTAAGAAAATGTATTGGCTTTAATGCCAACAGAACTGCTTTAAAGTAGTTTTTAATGTGAATTGTTCCAACATAAAGCAAATGATAAAATAAAATATGGACTATATACACATCATTTGATGACATACAACTTAATTGTTAGTTATATTTAGGAGTAACAATTGGTTTTTAGCCGAGCTATGAAATTACGAGCTGGTAATCAATTCTCCAGACATTCTGTACTTCTTCTAATCCAAAAATTAAACAATTATTTTGTATCCCTTTGTGCATGCTTTAAGCGTTGTACTTCACAAGATTAGTTTTTCCTTATCCCTCAGTTGTCAAGTGAACTATTTTTTATTCCAGATCTGACATAGGGAACCAGCAGTTCTGCTCAATAAGGAGTCATCTGACCTGAACTCAGGTCTCTGTTAAAACACGAGGGGTTGGAGAAGCTGCACAAAACCAGCTAAAACCACGATAGCAACTAAAAATGACCTCATCGCTCATCAAACCCTGCTAATAATGAGTTAGTTTACTTAAAGGGATTCCCATCAGCACCATGACAGTTGAAAAATCCCACAATCGCTCCAAGAAGTCACCCTAAATGGTTTAGAAAAGGAAGAGACCCTTGATTCTGGAAACCCCCAGTTCCTTTCCCAGAAATCTTATGACTAAGCATCCCTCCACTTAACATAAAATTAAATGAAAGCTATAAAAGATGATGAGACATCAGCATCTCACTCCTGGTTGTTCTGAGAGATGACCCCCACTCTGTATGTGGAGGCAGACTTCCTTTTTCTCTTTTCCTCTTTCAATAAACTTGATTTTGCTTTGCTCTGTCAGCTAGCTCTTGAATTAATTCCTACAAGAAGTCACGAACCTACTTGACCTTCAGGTTGGACTGCTGTTTTAGGGTCCACCTTCCTGTTTTGGATCTTTTTTGCCAACTCCCTCAGATAGAACTGTTCCCTCTGCTACTGTAAGATGTTTCTTCTATCGCAATACTTATTATTGTATTAATAAGTAATTAAATTAAGTAGTAATAAATTGTCCTTTTCTTTTGTAATTATTTGTAATAGGTATCGCGCACACCTTCATTAAGCCTACCACCCTTCTTAGCTGCTTTCCACAGCTCAGTCTATGGGTGGCCCATGACTGGTGCCTTATCCCCCATCCCTTATCCAAGCCATTGTCAGTCCATGTTAATGAGTCATCTCGTGATATATTTAAAAAATTGCATGTAACTAATGTTTTTTTTTAAGTTTGTACCCTTAAATTGTAGAGCAATGCTCCTCCTATCAAATAGAGAAGGATCAGATTTTCCCCATTACTCCATCATGAATTGGTACAATGGTAAAAAAAAAAAAGTATATAAAAATTATAAACTAGAAAAATGAAATTAAAAAGTCAATATACTCAAGTTTTTTCAAACTCTGATCTGTACTAGTAAAATTACACTTAAATAAATATAATAAAGTGAGCATTATAGATAAGAGTTATTTTTTAAATGAACATAAAGGCAATAAATATAATAAATGGTTATTACAACTCACAACTTTTTGATGTTCTACAGTACTAAATAGATAAAACTCCAGGTGTGAAATGAAATTGCTCATTTTATTTGCAGACTTTGAACACTCTACATCTCAGTATTCAAAGGCCTAAGTGATGAGCCTTCTTATTTGTTAATTTATCTAAAGAAAGTTGGATTGAAGACAATGGTATAGCCACAGTTATTATATAGTCAAATAGTTTTTCTATTTTGTTTTACTAGTACTATAGGGGAACCAATTAACAGAGTTTATTAACGAGTATAGAAGAAAAAATATACAGTAATTCTGGCAAACTCAGGATGTTCTTTGTTTACCTTTTACCCCAAATGGAGCAAATCATGAGATACTCTTGAAACTCATTTTTATTCTTCATCAATAGCCAGTACCAAAAGTTTATCTTTTGTATACATTAGCTAAGTGAAATGATAATTTGAGGAAAACATGAGTTTTAGAATTTATAATATTTTATCTATTTTTCTTTAGAATCAAAAAGTTGCCTATTGTCATTTTCTTGGCAAATTAAATCTCCTCTATTCTCTAAAAATGTCAGTACTTTCTGTTTATGTGATAACTATTGTTCCTTTCCTTTGACCAATGAATTCTTTTCTTTTTTGTTTTTTTTCGGGTAGAGTCTCACTATGTCCCCCTCGGTAGAGTGCTGTGGCCATCACAGCTCACAGCAACCTCAAACTCTTGGGCTTAAGGGATTCTCTCGCCTCAGCCTCCCAAGTAGCTGAGACTACAGGCACCTCCATAATGCCTGGCTATTTTTTACTGCAGTTGTCATTGTTTAACTGGTCCAGGCCAGTTTCTAACCTCCAGCCTCTGTGTATGTGGCTGGTGCTGTAACCACTGTGCTACAGGAGCCAAGCCTGACCACTGAATTCTTAACATTTTTAATTAACTTCTAAATAGCTTGTAAGGAAAGAATGCCTCCTTTAAACTCTGATAGTAGCAATTTAATTCAGCCATACTTCCACAAATATGTTACAATATTTATTTGTAAATATTTTTTCTTCCTCCAGTTCCTCAGTACTTAAAAATCCCTAGTACACGGTGGGGGTGGGATGGGGGGAGCTGAGAAAGGGAAGGAGGGAGGGGGTGGGGGACAGGGGGATGGTTCACCTTCTGGGGGTGGGACACAATTCTAAGAGGGTCCTTATCTAATAAAAGCAATCAGTGTAACCTGGTTCTGTGTATATGAATCCCCAACAATTAAAAAAAAAAAATCACCATTTCATTGAACATATTCTTTAGGATTTCAGCACCTTGTATTTATTATTTAATATAATACCAAATATTATTTATATATTAATAATAAACAAGAGAGAGGAGCCTGGAATCCGGTGGGTCTGCCACTTGCCACATTCACAAAAGGTAAGAACAGTCACTATAACGGAATAGGGGTGAGGTTTGCATGTGATCATCGTTCAGAAAGGCTGAATGTATCTGCACCAAACTGTAAGCTTCTCGGGGTCAGAGAAGCCGTGGTGTTTATACCTCCTTTCACCTATATTCATAATCCTTATACATAATGTTGTTTTAAGTGAAGAAATGTATCATTTTAGATTTCAATGCTATGCAACCAAGTACCACAAGCTTAGCAATTAAAAAGATCTAAAAATAGACCTGCCATTCGATCCTATAATTCCTCTACTAGGTGTATACCCAGAAGACCAAAAATCACATTATAACAAAGACATCTGTACCAGAATGTTCATTGCAGCCCAATTCATAATTGCTAAGTTATGAAGAAGCCCAAGTACCCATCCACCAACAAATGGATTAATAAATTGTGGTACATGTATACCATGGAATATTACACAGCCTTAAAGAAAGATGGAGACTTTACCTCTTTTGTGTTTACATGGATGGAGCTTGAACTTGTTCTTCTTAGCAAAGTATCTCAGGGATGGAAGAAAAAATATCCAATGTACTCAGCTCTACTATGAATCTAATTTGTAGGTTTCATATGAAGGCTATAACCCAACTGTAGCACAAGAATATGGGGAAAAGGGCAAGGGAGGGGAGGGAAGGAGAGAGATTGAGGTGGAGGGAGGGTAATTGATGGGGCCACATCTATGGTGCATCTTGGAAGAGCACAGGTGAAACTTACTAAATGCAGAATACAAATGTCTTCATATAATTTCAAGAAAATGCCCTGAAGGCTATGTTAAACAGTTTGATGAAAATATTTTTGATTATATATGAAGCCAGCACATTGTACCCCTTGATTTCACTAATGTATGCATCTATTATTTAATAAATGAATACATAAAATAAAATTGTATTATATGTATACCATGTAATACTATGCAGCATTAGAAAAAGATGGAGACTACCTTTTTTAAGTTTACATGGATGGAGCTAGAAAATATTCTTCTTAGTAAAGGATCTCAGGAATGTGATGGGAGATATTTTTATTTCAAAATATTAAGGGGATTCAAATGTTTTTGTTACATAGATACATTATATAATCCAGAAGTGAGGTCTTTTAATGTTTTATGTCACCAGGGTAACAGTCATTATACCTGTTAGGTATAGGTAAGTTTAATTATCTCACTCCCTTCCCATCCTTCACCTGCTTGGTTTCTTTTTTTTTTTTTTTTAGAGTCTCAAATATGTTTTTAATAAATGCCAGTCAATACTCCCTCTACTCAGATTATCATTACTGCTATTATGATGCATATTGTTTTTGCACTTCTAAATTTCACAAGTTTATTGTAAAACAATCACAATTGCAATATTTGACATTAATATCTATTTTATAGTTTGCTATTGAATATTATTTTCTGAATTATTTGTAGTTGTTCTTCATACTTCATCACATTCATGTGATAAGCAAAGCAAAATTGATTGTCCTTGTTTTACAGGTGGGATGATCTAAGCTTAGATGATGGCTTCTTTTGTCTTTTCCATTCTCTGGGCTGCTGTATCCTTCCATTGCCCATTGGAAATGGTGGAATTCCCACTCTCTTTTGCTATCAGAGGTCGTGCCATTCTGAATAATTTACTTCATGGGAGTTCAATTTCACAAAATAGAATGGTAAATGCACAGATAAGTCATAGTTCGCTGTGGCTTATTTCTTTTTTTATTATTATTCTTTTTTATTTTTACATATACATATGTTTATTAGGTTCACCTGCTTGGTTTCAAATGTCATTTATATCTCTTTGGGCTCATGTGTTCCCATTATTTATTTCCCATTTAATTAGTGAGAACATGTAGTGTTTGTTTTTCTATTCCTGAGATACTTCACTCAAGTTAATAATATTCTATAGAAGTTGTTGCTAAAAAAAGACATTATTTCATCACTTTTTATGGCTGAAAAGTACTCCATGGTGTGTGTGTGTGTGAGTGTGTGCATACACATATAATATTTTCTTTATTGACTCATGAATTGATAAGCACTTAAATGGTTTCATATCTTTGCAAGTGTGAATTTTCTTGTGATAAATATTTAGGAGAATGTGTCTTTTTGATAAAATGATTTATTTTCCATTGTGTATATCCCCAGTAATGGTATTTCTGGATTAAATGATAGGTCTACTTTTCCTCTTTTGAGTAATATCCATACTGTTTTCCATGGGTATTGTACTAATCATACTAATTTGCAAGCCCAACAAAAGCATATAAACACTCTTTTTTTTTTTCTATGCATCCAAACCAGTACCTTTTTTTTTTTTTTTTTAAATAATGGCCACTTTGACTGGGTATCATATTGTTCTTTTATTAATTTACATTTTCCTGATGATTAATGACAGTGAACATTTTTTCATATGTTTGCTCACCATTTGTCTACCTTCTTTTGAAAAAGGTTCTATTCATATCTTTTACCTAATTTTTGATGGGGCTATTTGTTTTTTAGTTCTTGATTCTTAGTCTGGATACTAGTCCTTTGTTGAATGTATAGTTTGCAAATATTCCTCACACTCCATAGGTTGCCTATTTCCTGTGTTGATTATTTGCTTTGCCATGCAGAAGTTATTTAATTTAATGAAGTCTCTTTTTATTTCTGTTGCTGCTTTATGTGACTATGGGATCTTAGTCATAAATTCTTTGCCTGAAATAATGTGCAGAGGATTTTTTCCTATATTTTCTTCTATAATTGTTATGGTTCCCTACACTTAAATTCATGTTTTTCATCCATCTTAATTAATTTTGCACATGATGAGAGATGGGGTTCTCTCTTTTTCTTCTGGAATTTCTCAGCATCATTTATTGAATAGGGTTTTCTTTCCTCAATGTACATTTTTGTCTTCTTTTTCAAAGATCAGTTAGTCATAACTATACGACCTTATTTCTTGACTCTCTATCCTCTTCCATTGGTCTACTTTTATAACAGTACCACAATGTGTTGGTTATGATAATCTTCTGGTATATTTTTGTGTCAGATAATGTGATGCCTCCAGACGTGATATTTACCTAATATCATGCTTTGGGTATTGCTTTGGGTATTTGGGCTCCTTTATGGTTCCAAATGAAAATTAGGATCATTTTTTTCTAGATCTGTGAAATATGATATTGGTATTTTGGTGAAAATTTCATTGACCTGTAAATCACCTAGAGCAGTATGGACAGCTTAATACTGATTCTACCAATCTATGAAAACAGAGGTTTTCCATTTGCTTATGTAATATGTGACACTTTTAATCAGATTTTTATGATTCTCCTTCTACAGATTTGTTAACTTTTTGCTTCAGTATATCCCTAGGTATTAGGTGTTTTATTTTCTTTCCAGCTATTGTAAATGATATTGATTTCTTGATTTGACTCTCAGCTTGAATATCATTAATATATAAAAGTGTTGCTTATTTGTGTTCATTGATTTTGTAACTTGACACTTTACTGAATCCATTTACTAATTGCAGCAGTCTTTTGGTGGAGTATTTCGGGTTTTCTAAATATAATATCATATCCTCAGCAAACAGGGATAGTTTGACCTCCTCTTTCCTGATTCTAATTACCTTTACTTCTTTCACTTACCCTATTGCTCTGGCTAGAATTTGCAGTATTGTGTAAAATAGAAAGGGTGAAAGTGGGCATTGTTGTCTTGTTCCAGTTCTTAGAATGTGTTCATTTTTTTTTTCCATTCAGTATGATATTGACTGCATTTGTCATACATGACTTTTATTACTTCAAGATATGTTTCTTCTATGCCTAGTTTGTTGAGGGTTTTATCATGCTTGAGTGCTGAATTTTATCAAATTATTTTTCTGTAACTACTGGGATCATCATATGGTCTTTGCTCTCATTTATTTCTATGTGGTGATGCAAATTTATTGATTTGTGTATGTTGAAGTATACTTGCATCTCTAAGATGAAACTCACTTAATCACAGTTGATTATTTTAGTTTTAATAAACCACCATTTATTAAGTGGTTTCAGTTGATGCTGTAGATGTTGTGTGTCAGCCTTTTATTAAAACATAAAATTCTCTTACAATTCCTCTTGTGCAGGACTGAAGACTCTTCCAGGTAGTACACCAACAGAAAAAGAGACTCTGATGATGCTAGCTTTAATGATGATGCCATCCAGAGAGGGAGAGGGTCATGGCACATTCAACCATGGCTTCCAGAGGTTTTGAAAAAGGAGCTTTGGTAGAGCCCAGCCTGCCTTGCATTTTGATGCTGTTGGTGTGAGTTTTGTATTCCATAATGATGTTGGGAGGTAGGTTAAGCACTTGCCAAAGAGTATGCCAATTTGGGCTGTTGTTGCTTGGTTGCTCTAAGTCTTATTCCATATAGAAATAATGTCTTCCTGAAAGCAGACAGACACCACAGGCCCAGAGATCTCTTCTCCCACCATGAATTGTTCCCCCAACATGTCCAAGATGAGATTCTCCCACCAATGGGAAGCCAAGCCTTTTCACGGCCAAATAATCCACTTGCTACCATTTTTATTTGCATCATCCTCCCACATGGGTTTTATTTCTTCTTTGAAGATATGGAAGTCACTGTGACCTGTCAGGTTCATGGGAAGTACCAGGGGACCTTTTTGTGGCTATAAAACCTCCAGAACTGTTACACAGACCAAAAGTGCCAATCTATTTGAGATTCTGTTCATAGCTCTGTGAGCTGGTAGGATGGCTGAGGGTTATCATGGAGTACCAGAAAGTGAAGTTGTACTATAAAGGATGCTCTGATGGTCCAGGGACAATAGCCTTCTTTTTGTTGCTATTCTGATTCTTGTCTCATTCTGTTTTTTACTTCTATCTTTCTGCATGCTGTTTTCTTCAGCCTGATCATGGTCCCCATTGTCATCATCTTTCAAGGTGTCAAACTTGTTGTTCATCCTCTTACTGCCACTGTTACCTGGATTAGCTTTTTGATATGTAATTGAATTTGGTTTGGTAGTATTTTATGGGGGGAGTTTTTGCATCTATGTTTATTTATTTGTGTGTGTGTGTACATCATGGGACATTTTAATTACATGATTGGTGAACACGGCTTGTTTCAGACATGGATAATAAGTAACCACTTATATATGTTTTAGTAATTTTCTATTTAGTGAATTTAAGGTATACAACTTGATATTTTGATATCAATATACAAAAAAGTAATTTA
>CAUYON010029572.1:0-14544 GCA_963573935.1 Arctocebus calabarensis
CTGTAGTCCCAGCTACTTGGGAGGTGGAGGCAAGAGACTCGCTTGAGCCCAGGAATTGGAGGTTGCTGTGAGCTGTGATGCCACAGCACTCTATCCAGGGTGACAGCTTGAGGCTCTGTCTCAAAAAAAAAAAAAAATTAATGCTCCGTCTCATATACACTTCATATTCTGGGGGAGATTGCTTTGTCAACATTCTGAATCTACCTTTATGCATGGCCAAGGTCTGTTTAGTGCCCTCATTCTCTATGGCTTCCCTGGAATTTTTGTTTTTAATACATGTCTGGCTTTTTAGCAAATCACATTTATGACTTGGCTCCTGTGCTCAGTGATTAGAGCGCCGGCCACATACGCTGGGGCTGGTGGGTTCGAACATGGCCCGGGCCTGCTAAACAACAATGACAACTGCAACAACAATAAAAATGGCCCAGCATTGTGGCAGGTGCCTGTGGTCCTGGCTACTTGGGAGGCTCAGGCAAGAGAATCACTTGAGCCCAACAGTTTGAGGTGAGCTGTGATGCTACGGCACTCTACCGGGGGTGACATGGCGAGACTCTGACTCAAAAAAAAAAAAAAAATCACATTTATCCTGAGTCATCTGTTTGTTTTGTATGTCTTGATTCCATGTGTTGACCCCCTTTTTGATTTTTAGTACGGTTTGATTTCTCATAAATAAGCAATTTTTGCAGTTGGTTGGAACATTCCTTGAAACGTCCAACAAACTGCTTTTTCTTGTTTTTATATACAGCATATGGTGAACTTTACATTATATATCCCAGTTTTTGCTGAGTTTAATAGTTTCCCTTTAATTTATCCAAAAGTTACATTTTTTGGCTTTCAACCATCTCTTTCTTAAATTATTTACTTAATCTTTTCTTATATCATCAGGCAACTTCGTCTAGGAGAGGGGTGGGAAGGCATTTTCCATGGAGAATCAAAGGAAGTTTTATTAGGATAATCCGTTGGTCAGATTGGAGGAAGCTACATCGTTGAACCACAGATTTGGGGCCATTGTCCAGGGCTACTCGCTAAAAACATACTTGCATTGTATTATGTTTCATTTAATTCCTTCCTTTGCAAAAGTAGGCATTAAGATATTACGAGACCGTATTGTTTCTCACATGCAGCTAACACCAGTGGTACTAAATATGTAAATGTCAAAACGAAATGTGATTAGTTCATTTTCTGTGGCTGTCACAGAATACCACAAACTGGGTAATTCAGAAAGAAGAGAAACGTACTTCTCACAGTTCTGGCGGCTGGGAAGTCCAAGAGGGTGGCTGCCATCTGGTGAGGGCCTTCTAGCGGCATCGTAACTTGGTGAAAGGGCGAGTGATCACAAGAGACAGAGAGAGGAAATTCAGCTGAATTCACTTTTGTAACAAACCCTGTCTCCAACTAACTAACCCACTCCTGTGATAACAGCGTTAATCTATTCATGAGGACAGGACCCTCGTGACCTTGTCACCTCTTAAAGGTCCCACCTCTTAATACTGTTACGGTGGCAATTAAATTTCAACATGTGTTTTGGAGGAAACATGCAAGCCACAGGAGTAATCCATAGTTTATAAAGTACACTGGTTTAGAATGCTAATTTTAGGATACACTGTTTTTGTGATTTAGCATTAATTATAATACTAATAATTACTAACAGCTACTAAATGTTCCCTATGTATTGAGTACTGGCCTAACATTTCCTATGTTTTTTTTTTTTTTTTTTTGAGACAGAGCCTAAAACTGTCACCTCTGGATAGAAGGCCGTGGCATCACAGCTCACAGCAACCTCCAATTCCTGGGCTCAAACGAGTCTCCTGCCCCTGCCTCCCAAGTAGCTGGGACTACAGGCGCCCGCCACAACGCCTGGCCATTTTTTTTTGGTTGCAGCCATCGTCGTTTGGCGGGTTCGGGCTGGATTCGAACCTGCCAGCTCAGGTGTATGTGGCTGGCGCCTTAGCCCGTTGAACCACAGGCGCCGAGCCCATTTCCTGTGTATTAATTACTTTAATTTTGTAACAGGTAGTACTATATGTTATTACTTTCACTATAAACATGTGGAGGACCCAAGTTTCTGCTGTAAAAACATTTTTTTTTTTCTTTTGAGATAGCCTCAAGCTATCACCCTGGATAGAGTGCTGTGGCATCACAGCTCACAGCAACCTCCAATTCCTGGGCTCAAGCGAGTCTCTTGACTCAGCCTCCCAAGTAGCTGGGAGTGCAGGCATCCGCCACAATGCCCGGATATTTTTTGGTTGCAGCCGTCATTGTTATTTGGCGGGCCCTGGCTGGATTCAAACCCGCGAGCTCTGGTGTACATCGCTGGCGCCTTAGCCCTTTGAGCCACAGGCACTGAGCCTACTATAAAAATGTTTTAAGTCAGGTCTGGTAAGACGTGCAGGTGTGGAAATGACTGCCACGGAGGAACACGTTTTTACTCATTGTTTTCTAGAAATGGGAGGCTCTGGGCGTAGTCAGGCAGCAGCAGGAGTGGAAGAGAGGCACTTCATTAGTGGAATCAGGGAGTGTTTGTCTTTCTGTGGCTGGCTTATTTCACTTAGCATGAACTTCACTGCTGTAAACGATGTGGAGTTTCCTTTAAAAAAATTAAAACTAGAACTACCATATGATCCTGCTATCTCCCCTGTCGGTGTTTATGTTAAAGAATTGAAACCAGGATCTGGAAAAGATACCTGAACTCCCATGCCTGTCTGGTCTTCCTAGGGAGAGCCCTGTAGGGACACTGCCATTCTATCTTCTGAAAAGATACTTAGCCCATTTTCCAACAGCACTATTCTTTGCTAGGGAAATGAAAAGGAGCAGCCCGTGTATAACTGTTTGCCTTTCTGGGATGTGAGTGTTACTACAGGGAATTTCAATGACCTAAGCTGATAAAAGCAGGTAGTGGAGATTGGGGACATGAGGGCAAGTTAGAATGATGGATAAGATTATGACAGGGGCCCTCCACCCAGCTCTCCTAGGTCATAGGACCTGTGCCTTATTCATCTCATCTGCCTACATGAAACAAACCAAAAAGAAAACACATCCATTTAACAGTGTCATTCAAGATTATTTTCTGCATATTCACAAAAGACTCCTTATAATTAATTATTATTTTTTTTTTTTAGAAAATGTAGTCATTACTATAGTTGCCTTTCTTAGGATCAAAGTTTCAGTAATTAAGAGTTAATGGTTCTGATGTTGCTTCCTGTTTGTAAGACTCTGTGCCTGGAGGTTTCTGTTACATATGACTAAAAAATAAATCTTGGATGAAAGTTTATTTTTATTTTTAGTTAAACAAGATACTTCTCACAGGCCAAATTATTCCTGAAGCCAAATTATTCTCTAGTTAAATTATGATAAGGCTTTGGTAGTGAGAAAAGAAGTTCCAAATTGTTTGGCTGATTGTTCCCACCTGCCTTTTAGTAAATTTCATTCTTTTAAGGTGTCTTAGTCCATTTTGTACTGCTATAATGTAATGTCTAAGTCTGAGTAATTTTTATATTTTTATTTTTTTGAGATGGAGTCTTACTCTGTCATCCTTGATAGAGTGCAATGGCATCATCATAGCTCACAGCAACCTGGAACTCTTGGGCTCAAGTGACCCTCTTGCTTCTCTTTTCTATTTTTTAGTAGAAATAAGGTCTTGCTCTTGCTCAGGCTGGTCTCAATCTCCTGAGCTCAAGCAATCTACCCGCTTAGGCTCCCTAAGTGCTAGGATTATCAGTGTGAGCCACCATGCCTGGCTAAAACTGGGTAATTTATAAAGAGCAGATGTTTATGGGCTCATGGCTCTGGAGGCTGGAAAACACAACATTAAGGTGCTGGTATCTTGCAAGGGGGTTCATGTCAGATGGCAAGAGGGTGAGAGAGAGCAAGAGGTGGTCAACTCCTCTTCTATAATGGTACAAAGCCTACCCATGAGGGTAAAACCCTCCTGGACAAACCACCTGTGATGTGTCCCACCTTTTAATATTGTTACAATGGCAATTAAATTTTAACAGGAGTTTCATAGCATAAGGGAGACCTTACCTTTTTACATGATCTTTAGTAAAGTTTGTGTAATTCATATAATGAAGACTGCTAATATATAGTTACATAGGAACATGCAGATATTTCCTATATGTTTTAAGTATTGGATAAACTCAAGTATATTCTATATAGAATGCTTTCAGAATTTAAATCACTTTCTGATTTAGAAACTAAGGAAAAGCTTGTAGTCATTGGCTTGAAGATTGATTACAAATGAATTTGTAGAACTAGTGCTTCCCATCCCAACCTCATTCCTATTCGACATCAATTTTTTCTTACGTAACAGACGTGACATTTAAATATTTCTCTAATGTTATTGGCATAATCAACTTTGTCAAAGAGCCATATGGTTTATGCAAACACAAAGATAATTTCGGAACATTGACATATGTAAGCTTAATTTAAAAAGCCTGTGAAAATAGTGGAAAGCAGATGGAGAGTTGCCATGGAAATCACTAACACTTAGAGGAAGAAAAATGTTACTTTAGGGTCATTGTCATTTCCAAAGGAATGGTCAGATTTGCAATGTTTTTTCCTACTCAATTGTCAGTAATAATAATAATTATTGGCATGTCAATATATATTAATTTACCTATGATTTTATAATATTTTTATTGTTCTCTATATGCACAAATTTTTGTATGCACAAATTTTTAATGGTGGAAGAGAATTTTTTTTAGATAAAATCTAACCATTTAACTTCCTTTTTCTTTTCTTTTTTTTTTTGCATGATTTTCTAAATGCCATTGGCTTATTTTCTTGTTTTCTTTTTCTTTCTTTCTTTTTTTTTTTGAGACAGAGTCTTACTGTGTTGCCCTTGGTAGAGTACCGTAGTGTCACAGCTCACAGCAACCTCAAACTCTTGGGCTCAAACAATCCTCTTGCCTCAGCCTCCCAAGTAGCTGGGACTACAGGTACCTGCCACAGTGCTTGGCTTTTTGTTGTTGTTGTTGTTGCAGTCATAATTGTTTAGCTGACCCAGGCTGGGTTTGAACCTGCCACCCTCGGTGTATGTGGCTGGCACTGTAACCACTGGGCTACAGATGCTGAGCCTATTTTCTTTTTTTAATTTCAGGTTAATGTGAAGGTATGAACAACTGGGTCACAATATTTGAATTAGTTAGGTAGAGTCCCTCTTGTAGTTGTGTCCTGCAACCAAAAGGTGTCACATACACCCCTACATTGTGTCTATTAAATGGGGGAACCCCAAGCCCCTCTCCTTCCCCCTCCCCTAACTTGAATTGAAATGAGTTTTTCTCCTCTGTGGGTGTGAATTAGACCATCTACTGGCTTCATATTAGAATTGAGTACATTGGATATTTGCTTTTCCATCCTTGTGATACTTTACTAAGAAGAATGTGTTTCAGTGCCATCCAGCTTAATAAAAAGATGTAAAGATCTTTTTTATGGCTGAATAGTATTTCATGGTATATGTATTTCTTTCTTTCTATCTATCTATCTATCTATCTATCTATCTATCTATCTATCTATCAATCAATCAATCATGGTTTGTTAATCCATTCCTGAACTGATGGGCATTTAGGGTTTTTCCACATCTTGGCAATTGTAAATTGAGCTGTAACAAGCAATCTAGTGCAAATGTCTTTATGATAAAATGATTTTTTTTTTCTTCTGGGTAGATGCCTAGTAGTGGGATTGCAGGGTTAAATGGAGGTTTAATTTGAGTTCTTTGAGGATTCTCCATATTTCTTTCCAAAGAGGCTGTATTAGTTTGCTGTCCCACCAATAGTGTAAAAGCATTCCCCTCTCTCCACCTCCATGCCAGCATCTGCTGGGGTTAGGTGATTTTTCAGGGTGGTTTTGATTTGCTTTTCTCTGATGATTAGGGATGATGAGCATTTTTTCATGTTTGTTAGCCATTCATCTGTTTGGTGGAAGAGAATTTAAGTATTCACCACTATTTTCAATAAAAAATATATTTTCCATTCTTCTGAGTGAAATAACAAGTTGTGGCTTACTAGTTTTTAAATTTCCTTATGTATGGGTTGTTTTGAGACAGAGTCTCACTTTGTCACTCTAGGTAGAGTGCTGTGTTGCTCATAGCAACCTCCAGCTCTTGGACTAGGTTGATTCTCTTGCCTCAGCCTCCCGAGTACCTGGGACTATAGGTGCCTGCCACAACACCCAGCTATTTTTGTTGCATTTGCCATTGCTGTTTTAGCTGGCCAGGGCCAGGTTCGAACCCGTCATCCTTGGTATATGGGACCGGCACCCTACCCACTGAGCAACAGGTGCCACCCTCCTTATGTATGTTTTTATCTAAAATATTTAGATATTTAGAGACTATAATTCTGTGACAGATTAGTTGTATTATTAAAAATAGAGACTTATATTTGGATAGCTCAGTGAAAGTAATTAAACAATCTTTTTGGCCAGATTCATTATTAGAAATTACAATTGCAAGACACTATTTACCGTACTTAATCATAGGAAAGTTAAAAAATCCCATTTGTACTGCTCATTTTGTACCAGCAATTATGTACCCCCAGATTCTTTTATATATTCATTACCATACCCTTTGGAAAAGTCAATAACTAAACTTCTATGACTAAAGTCAGTAACTAACTTCTTTCTCTTTTCTTCTGAGGCAATTTTAGTTGCTGTGGTTCTGATAGAATAGACTAATCAAAACTGGGCAAGAATTAGAGCTGGGGCTGGGGGATTTGGAGCATCAACATAACATTTAATAAAATGTGAAGTCGAATTAATGCTGTTTTTGACCTTGAAAATGAAATCTGAAACATAAAGGGATAAATATCTATTATTCCAATTTGCAGCAGTAGTTCATAAAAACTTGTTCCTTTGCAAAACACTAAAATTACACAGTAAAAGTCAATGGGAATTTAAAATGAGAATGCTGGGATCAAAGTAACATGATGCTAAATTTTTTTTTTTTTATTGTTGGGGATTCATTGAGGGTACAAGAAACCATGTTACACTGGTTGATCATGCTAAATTTTTGAAAGACTACTAATATTTATTTATTAGAATCTAAATAGTTCTTTTTGCTTTCTGTTTCCTTTCCTTTCCTTTTCTCTTTCTTTCTTTTTAGATTTGGAAGGCAAATTACCTTGCTACGATTGTGTTATGGCTACATTGCAATTAAGAAATGGACAATAAATTTCTGAGATCCAGTGAAGTCTGGTATCATCAGCATCAGAACCATGTATGGAAAGAAAAAACAAAATTCAAATTGAAGAGATGGCCAAAGAGAAAGACCAGTAGTTGCGCACTCATAAGCAGTGCCACTGAACCTTGGGAATAACTCAGCCTTAGAAAAATTGCAGCTGGAGATATCCGTCTGTCATTTGTTAGTGTGCCATGGTTTAGTTGGCTTCATGCACGAGCTAGTGGTTCTTCAGATTCCCCAAGTTGTTGTGGGCAAGGAAAAATCAATATTTCTCTTTTGTGAAATGCTTTGCGAATAAAAAGAAAAGTTTATTGAAGGATAGCATACAGACAAGTGCACAGACCATAGAACATAGCTTGAATCAATTTCCAAAACAATGAAGTTACTTGCACTCGGAACAAGAAAAAGCTATCATTAGAACCTTGAGACTAACCTTGTTATACTTGTCCCGTCATGATAGCCTCAAATGTGACAGCCACCCTGACTTTTAAACCAGAGAATAGTTTTGCCTGTTTCTGGAATTACATAAATGTAACGCTATAGGACATACTTTTTTGGGTCTGTCTTTTTTAGGGGAACTTTGTGAGATTTATATTCCTATTGCTGGCTATAACAGCATTCTTGGATCATCCTTAGTGCTCTATAATGTTCTAGTGTATGAAAAGTCTGCATTTTCCCAACTAACAATGCTACTATGAACATTCTTATGCACATTTTTTAAAGGAACATAGGTACACATTTCTTTGTGTACCTGGGAGGGGAATTGCTGGGGCATAAGGTAGTAATCACCTTTAGCAGAAACTGCTGAATGCTTTTTCCAAAGTAGTTTTATGTGAATTTCATTTGCCAACTTTTGGTATCAGCATTTTTATTTTAATGGAAGATGGTAGTGGTATCTAATTCTGGTTTCAATGAAAGATGTTGAGTGTCTTTAGATGTGTTTATTGGCCTTGTGCAGATTCTCATTTGCAAAGTGTCTATTTAAGTTTCTTGCCCAGTTTTTCTTCAGATCATCTGTATTTTTCTTATTGATTTTATGAGTACTCTTGTATTGCAGATCTGAGTCTTTTGTCAGTAAGATGTGTTGCAAACATCTTCCACTGTAGGCTTAAGTTGCCACTTCATAATACTGTCTTGGATGAACAGACATTATTCATTTTAATGTAGCAAAATTTATTAATTTTATTCCTTTAATGGTTAGTGCTTTTGTATTTTCTTTAAGAAATCTTTGCATATCCAAAGGTCATAAAACATTCTTTTATGATTTCTTCTAGAATCTCCTTTAAAAAAATTTTTTTTTTTTTTTTTTTGAGACAGAGCCTCAAGCTGTCACCCTGGATAGAGTGCTGGTATCACAGGTCACAGCAACCTCCAACTCCTGGGCTCAAGCGAGTCTCTTGCCTCTGCCTCCCAAGTAGCTGGGACTACAGGCGCCCGCCACAACGCCTGGCCATTTTCTGGTTGCAGCCATCATTGTTGTTTGGTGGGTCTGGCCTGGATTTGAACCCCTCAGCTCAGGTGTACGTGGCTGGCACCTTAGCCCACTGAGTCACAGGTGCCGAGCCCCCTTTAAACATTTAAAAAAAATTGATATATAATATTTGTACATATTTGGGGGATACAGGTGCTATTTTGCTATATGTATACAGTATGTAACGATCAAATCAGGTTAACTGGGGTATTCGTCACCTCAAACATTTTTCTTTGTGTTGGGAACATGATAAATATTTTCTTCTGGCTATTTAGAAATATATGATACAGTTACATATAGCTATAATTTCTATATATAACTGTCTTTCTATTTAATAATTAACTATAGGTTCCCTACTGTACTATCAACCATCAAGTACTAGAGCTTTTTTAGAGAGTCTCATTTTATTCGCCCTTGGTAGAGTGCTGTGGTGTCACATAGCTCACAGCAACCTCCAACTCCTGGGCTTATGTGATTCTCTTACCTTTGCCTCCTGAGTAGCTGGGACTATAGGTGCCTGCCACAACACCTATCTATTTTTTGTTGCAGTTTGGCCGGGCCAGGTAGAACCTGCCACCCTCGGGATATGGCGCCGGCGCCCTACTCACTGAGCTACAGGCGCCGCCCTAGAGCTTATTTTTACTATATGTATTTTTGTACCCATTAGCCAGCTTCCCTTCCTCTTCTTTTCGGTTTCCTTCCTGTTCTCTTGTAACCATCATTCTACTCTCTACCTTCATGAGATCCAGTTTTCCACTTTTTTAGCTCTCACATATGAGCGACAACATGCAGGGTTTGTCTTTTTGTGCCTGGAAAAGCCCTTTTGTTTTAGCTTTCTGTTTTAGATCTATAATGTATCTGGAAGTGATATTTGCATATGGTGTGTGAGATAGAGGTCCAAGATTCAGTTTTCACCTATGGATAGCCTCTTGACTCATATTCACTTGACCCTGCGACCCTGCAACCCCGACCGAAAAGATTACCATTCTCCTTACTCACTGTGTGGTACTTTTATCACAAATCAAGTGGACTCGTCTTTCTTTTTCATTGGCTAGGCCCTATTGTCTATCCTTCTGCTAATTCTCTTAATTACTGCGACATTAGAGAGACACCCAGCTTCATTAAGATTGCTTTGACTGTCCTTTGCATTGGTATAAACATATAAATATTTTAACCAGTTTGTTAATTCCTTAATATACATAACTGGGATTTGGATTGGAATTGCATTGAATCTATAGATTAATATGTGAGGAAAAGATATTTTTTATAACACTGAGTCTTCCAATCCATGAATATAATATCTCTTTCCCAATAACAATTTGTAATTTTTAGATATGTTACACATTATTCATTAGATTTATTTCCAAGTAATCAGTGTTTTTAAATGATACTTTTTTTTGAGACAGAGCCTCAAGCTGTCGCCCTGGGTAGAGTGCTATGGCATCATGGCTCACAGCAACCTCCAACTTCTGGGCTTAAGCGATTCTCTTGACTTAGCTTCTTAAGTAGCTGGGACTACAGGTGCCCACCACAATGCCTGGCTATTTTTTGGTTGTAGTTGTATTGTTGTTTGGCAGGCCAGGGCTGGATTTGAACCTGTCAGCTCTGGTATATGTGGCTGGTGCCTTAAGCACTTCGGCTACAGGTGCCAAGCCTAAATGCTAAAATTTTTCAAATTTTCTTTTCTATTTGTTATTGGTATATATATATATAACAATATATCATATAGCTATGCTTTTTTTTTTTTTTTTGACATAGGATCTCTCTCTGTGCTTTGGGTAGAGTGTTTTGATGTCATAGCTCACAGCAACCTCAAACTCTTTGGCTTAGGTGATCCCCTTGCCTCAGCCTCCTGAGTAGCTGGGACTGCAGGCACCCTTCATAATGCCCAGATAATTTTTTTTTTCTTATTTTTAGTAGAGATGGGGTCTTGCTGTTTGCTTAGGCTGGTTTGGATTTCTGAGCTCAAGCAATCCACCTGCCTCAGCCTCCCAGAGGGCTAGGATTGCAGGTATAAGCCACTGTACTTGGCCTGTAGTTATGCTTTTTATAGAATAGTAAGACTTTAACAAAGAATACCACCTAAAATCTCCAACTGTTCCAAGTTTTTGTCTAGTTTGATTATGGTTCTTACCCTGCACTGAGCAGAAATGTAACAATTCCTCTTTCTAAAGATCTTTAACAGTAAAAGATCCCTACCTCTATGAATGACTTTCCAGATACTTAAAAAGTTGCTACAACTGTCAGCTGTACATATCAATGGGCTTTTGGTGACATCCTTGTGACCAGTGACCAGCTCTTGCTAATTAATTAGATTTAGTTTTTGTGTTTTCTCTTTTTTTTGCCTGAGGCAGAAATTATTTCTTTGTGCTAGAAAGTCTTCAGTTTTTTCTCTCCCTGGTAAGTGATTTCCGTACCTATGTTCTACTTAGGAGATTTCTTTCTCATCCACATCCTCTCTTCCTCACCGAAGTCTTAAAAGTACAGACTTGCTTCTACAGTATTTGTTTCATTTTAGTATACATGTTCTATCTATTCACTAGTTGTTTTTTTAGATTATTTTCAACCCATTTTCCATTTTTCTCAAAATATGGCTGGGAACAGTCTTCGTCAGAATTAGTCGTGGTGCTCCTTCAAAGTACAGATTTCTTACCTTCTCTTTGGATTTATGAATTGGCAATTCTGGAGCTGGGGTTCAGAGACCTTGTATTTTATTACTATTATTTTTTATAGAGACAGAGTCTCACCGTGTTGTTGGTCTCCAACTCTCAGGCTCAGGGTTTCTCCGGCCTTGGTCTCCCAAGCTGCTGGGCTCACAGGCATGAGCCATCACATCCCACTGGGACCCTGTACTTTAAAAACGTCATGCCAGTTAATTCTTCTACACCCTAAATTTAAACATCATTACTTTTATCACTTGTGTAAGCTTCTTGTATACTCCAGGTGCGTTTTGTGTTTTTCTAACTTAAATTAAAGTGACAGTTTTTTGGGCGAAGATAATGAAAAATGTTAAGGAGAGAGGAGCTCAGTTCACAGCTCAGCCCTGTGGGGGTGATAACAGTTTATCATTCTTCTGTGAACGTGATGTCATTAGCCTCCCATCCTTCTGTTTGGCTAAGAGTGCAAACAGGTGGTTCTGGGCTGATCCCTGTGTGACCTTTGGCCTAATTCTGCTTGTTCAGTTTATGATAGTGTAGTGCTTTATTTCTTTCCCTACTCTTTGTGAAGAAATTCTCTGTTATGCGCATCAAAAACATTAATACAAAAATCTATCTGCAGATGAAGTGGTAAAGTTTAAAAAAATAACAATTTTTTTACTAATTGTCACTAATGAAAAATTCTCATTTTTATTTTTATTTTTTTTAATTGTCTTTATTATTAAATCATAGCTGTGTACATTAGTGCAATCACGGGGTACAATGTGCTGGCTTCATATACAATCTGAACTATTTTCGTCAAACTGATTAACATAGCCTTCCTGGCATTTTCTCAGTTATTATATGAAGACATTTGTATTTTGCATTTAGTAAGGTTCGCCTGTACCCTTCTAAGATGCACCGTAGGTGTGGCCCATCAATTACCCTTTCTCCACCCCACCCTCTCCCCTCCCCTCTCTACCCTTGCCCCTTTCCCCATATTCTTGTGTTATAGTTGGGTTATACCCTTCATACGACAGCTATAAATTAGGTTCATAGTAGGGCTGAGTACATTGGATTTTTTTTTCCATTCTTGAGATATTTTGCTGAGAATAATAATTCTCATTTTTATTAATGGCATTCAAGATCAAGTGATAGCAGAAAATTTCAGAAATGTTTGAAACAGAGATAAAAGCCTGAAAAAGAACAAAATGTTTGATAAGCTGTTTCTTTAACATGCCCCCCCCCACCTCTTTTTTTGGAATTAAAACCTGCTTCCCTACCCAAGGCCAGTAATCAGAGAGGAAGGGGAATATTCTTTGTTCTTTGTACCACAAGAAATGACTCAGCAATAGCCCAAAGCTAACAACTCCCTCTCTGCTTACAGGGAAGATAAGATGATGGTGCTTTCAGATGAGAGTCTGCCATGCCTCTCATTTGCTGCTTTATTTTTACTCAGGCTGCTTGTTCTTATGCTTTGTTTGGCTGTGGGGACAAATGCTGAGCTTTCAGTAATGTGTTCTCTTTCTTATCTCCAGTTCTTTGGACAGCTTCATGAAGGGGAAAGGGAAGCAGAGTGAGCGGCTGTACAGGCTCTGTGTACGCTCATTGTATGAAGGTAAGACTGTCCTGTGTCCCTCTTAGCTTCAGTTTTGCCATTTGTAAAGTGGAACTAATAAAAGAACCCCCTTTATGGGGTTGTTAGAATAATTAGGTGAGATAATTCTTGCTTTACACGGCACATGAAGGAAATTAGAAACATTTAACCCCAAAATATAGTTCTTTGATGGATTTCAAGATGGCTGCCATAAGTCTCCCAGTTAGAAGTAACGCTACAAAGCTGTCTTTTGTGGGGGGAATTTACATCTGTAGAGAACACAGGTGGGTCTGTCTAGAAAAGATTGAGAGTCTGATACCTTTTAAGGTCTGAAAAGAAACATTCACCATCTATTCTGTCTGAGAGCTGCTACCTTTGAGGTTTTATTCTCAAAACAAGACTACCTTTGCTGGCTACTCAAGCCTCTTTCTCTTCTCCTGCTTTCAAGCTCCCATTCTTCAAGGACCTCTATACCTCACTGAAGAGTTGATTCTTCATTTCCTGTATACACATTAAAATTTGTATAACTTTTCTCTTTATCTGCTTTGTTGTGAGTTGATTTTTTAGCGACGTTTCTGAGGATGAAAGAGAAGTTTTTCCTTTGCCCCAATGCACATAATAAGTAGTCATTTTATCATCATAGGCACAATTTTGTGATGTGTCTGAATCAGAAATTTAAGAAAATGCCTGCCTCGAGTAGCTTATGTACTATACATAAGGATGCTACAAAGGAATAGTATGTAAAAACATGGATCACAACTTTGCAGGTGTGTACAAAGCCTTTTCAGTTCTGATAGGGTAGCATCTAATAAATTATCTAATGGGAAAAAATAAACTCTTAAAATATCTATCAAAGAAAGAGAAAAAACCCCACAACATATAATTGTTTCTTAAAAAAATCATAATATAATTGTCTCTTTAAAAATGTCACAGCACATAACTGTCTCCTTTGATTAAACTCCTGGGATTTAACTTGTCTTTGCAACTAATCACCTGTGACTTAAGTTATTTTGAGAGTTAGTTTCACAACACTTAAAGAGAGCTAAAAAGATAAAAAAAGTAGACCCCCAGGTCCTGGCAAACCAGATTCTAAGGACCCAGAAAAATCCACTTCATGGAAGAGAAGAGAAAAAGAAAAAGAAAAACAGACGCAGTCACTTCACAGACATTTTTACTATGAAATGACAACAATCACTTTTTTCTTTCACTTTATTCCCATGAAGACCCAAATTCTTACTCTCTCTGCCTGATGCTGCATTTTTCTTTCATGTGCTAGCCCTTTCCTTGCTTCAGAAAATAAAATAAACTTTTTACTTCTTTCTACCTTAATGTATGTCTATTCAAAAATTCTTAGCCTGAGCTTTGAGTTCACACCTTAACAAATTTTATCTTTTTTAAAAAATGAACACTGACTCGGCGCCTGTGGCTCAAGTGACTAAGGTGCCATCCACGTACACCTGAGCTGGTGGGTTCGAATCCAGCCTGGGCCCGCCAAACAACAATGATGGCTGCAACCAAAAAATAGCCGGGCGTTGTGGTGGGTGCCTGTAGTCCCAGCTACTTGGGAGGCAGAGGCAGGAGACTCGCTTGAGCCCAGGAATTGGAGGTTGCTGTGAGCTGTGATGCCACAGCACTCTATCCAGGGATTGAGGCTCTGTCTAAAAAA
>CAUYON010029573.1:0-22359 GCA_963573935.1 Arctocebus calabarensis
TTTTCACACAGTAAATGTTCATGAATGTTATGTCAATCAGGTTGATAAAAATATCTCAGATTGCATGTGAAGCCCGCACACTGTACCCCATGATTGAACTAATGTACACAGCTATGATTCAATAAAAAAATAAATAAATAAAATAAAAAAAAATATGTGCCAGGAATTTTTTTTTTCAATTTTTGGCAGGGTCCGGGTTTGAACCTGCCACCTCCAGTATATGGGGCCAGTGCCCTACTCCTTTGAGCCACAGGCGCCTCCCATGTGCCAGGAATTTTGCATCCATTTTTCATTTAATCATCAAATTAATCTTATATAATAGTTTTTTTTCTTTTTACTTTATAAAACAGAGATCAAACAGAGAGGTCCAGTAACTTACCTGAGATCATACAGTAGGTGGTAGAGCTGGGATTGGAATTGAGTTTTGCTGGACATTAAAAAGGATGTCTTTCTTTTCTATACTAGCATTTCTTTTTTTCTTTTTCTTTCTTTCTTTTTTTTTTTTTTTTTTTGAGACAGACTCTCACTACGTTGCCCGTAGTAGATTGCTGTCATAGCTCACAGCAACCTCAAACTCTTGGGTTTACGTGAGTCTCTTGCCTCAGCCTCCCAAGTAGCTGGGACTATAGGCACCTATCACAATGCCCAGCTATTTTTTGGTTGTGTTTGTCATTGTTGTTTGGCAGGCCTGGGCTGGGTTTGAACCCACCAGCTCTGGTGTATGTGGCTGGTACCCTAGTAGCTGAGCTACAGGTACCGAGCCTGTACCAGCATTTCTAAAACCTCATTAGATCTGTACTGGTAATACTTTAGAGATTTGAAGGCAGTGCATAAATGATCGCATTATTTTATGAGTTACAGTTTTCAATTATTTTCTGCTTACTCGAAGAGGTATTTGTTTTCAATTTCAATAGAAATATGTACCTTTTCGTTTTGAAATAAATATATTTAGGTAGATAGATTTAAATTGATTGAAATAAAAAGACTATTCAGGTGTATAAAACATTGTGAAATGGTACTTCAGTGCTCAAGTGTGAAAAACTTTCCTTCAGAGTAGACCATACTGTTCTCCAGCTGAGGAAGAGCTAAGGTGGGGCTAGGCTATCCCACTGTGACAAATAGCCCCTGAATCTAGGGGGTTAAGACAATGATTGGATTGTAGCTCACATTATATATCCAACTTGACTAGGGGGCAGTGGTGGGGGTGGGAGCATCTCTGTTCCATGTAGTTACTCAGGAGCAAGGCTGACAGAAGTGCCACTATCTTATGTCACTCAACCAGAGGCTGGAGGATTAAGCAGGGACCAGATCCATGAAAGGTTAAGGAGCTTGGACCTTATCCTGAGGGCAAGAGGGATTAATGCTTTTAATGGCTTTTGTTCCATCCAGTGCCAGAACAGGCTGTGTCATCGCCTAAGAAGACAATATAGTACATTGCCCAGGGACCTATCACTAAGAAAGTTGCCACTCAAATCTAATATATGAAAATCCAGGCTTATGCTGCAAAGAAATATGGAGATTGTTCATATTGCAAAAGGGTTATTTGCTTAAATAAAAGATTAATTTCCTGATGCTTTTTAAGAGTAAATATCTCTTAAAGTGCATTACTTAAAATGAATGTTTATTTAATTCTGTTTATTTCCAACTTTTTAAAAATTGTGATATGATGTTTCACCTGTTTTACAATGACGGTAAAAATGTAGCTGTTTAGAATGTGACTATTGATCCCATTAAAGTTAATAGCAAATGGATTTTTCCCCTCTGAGAATGCAACAAAGCAAGTATAATTTAGATTCTAAGAATTGTAACAAGTATAATTTTGAGGGGTGGGAACATTCCTTTAGTAATTATCTAAATTCCCAAACCATGGGCTTAAGTTTCTATAATAGTGCCTACCAGGTTTTTCCTCCTGTTTTCAGAGGCCTCTTCTTCAGTAACTCAAGGAGTGCAGGGGCTATTGTCTTTTTATAGCACCTGACACAGGGCCTGGCTCCTAATAAATGCTTAATAAATATTTGCTGAGTGACTAAATAAATATTTTTCTTGCATTTTTCAAACCAAATTCAGATGCAAACATTTTCCTAGTGAATTTTACCTCTGCCATGCATAACTTTCTTTTAAATCCATCAGTCCTCTTTGGATTGCACCTTTGCTAAACATAACTGTTAAATCTTTAGTCTGACTAAATAATCCAAGACAAATTAGAAATATGCTTCAAGAGAGCCAATGTGTTCTTAAATTGTTGATTCCTGTGACTGAGTGAGAAAAATGAGTGTGTCTGGATAGTCAAGAAATAATTCTAGGCAAGCTTCGCATAGTTGTCTAGTTTTGAAACATTAGGGACAATTTATCAGCCATTACACTGTAGTTAAGTGCTAATCAAGTTTATGTTTCTCCTCCAAGCTAAGTAAGAGAGAACTCTGATTGTGGGGGAACACTCAAACCATCTATTATGTGTTCTTGAAATGCTTGTGACTTTAATTTCTGTGAAGAGCATATGCTTATCATGTTTAAATGTCACTTTCACAAAAAGCCATACATCTCAAGAGGGACAGTCAAGTAGTTAGAAAATAATTTGTTGAAAATTGAATTCTTGCTTATCCTACTTCCCATGCATTTTTTTTTTTCACTTTAGGTGAACTTCTATTACATCTCTTTATGTCCTGTATTGATGGGGATTTCACATTCTGTACCACTTGTGCCCTTGAGAGAGCTGGCTCCCAAATAATCCCCATTCCCTCTGCTCAAGCTTACACATCATTCCTTGTCCTTGAAATTTATGTGACAGCCTAGAATTAAGGCCATGTTTGTTCTTGCTTCTCAGAGCACAGAACTTACAAAGAAGTAGAAAGCAGATGCACTGTGGGCTCCAATTAGCCCTGGAGCTCACTAATAAAGGACCTGCCAGTAATTAAACTACCTCAAAATAATGAAATTATTGTACGTAGTACTGAGAGAGCCCCCCTCCCCAATTAGATTGACCACCATAGCTAAAGGAAAGGCAGACCTGGTTTTTCAGGGAAGCATTCACCTGTCACATGTTTTCTTTTGATACTTCTGGAAAATAACTTTAACCAGAGGCATTTAAATAAGTGCATCTTTGTTTTAGATGAAACGCAATGCTAGGGTAACAATATATTTATACTTTCTATACAGTTTTGATCACCCAGATTTAGGGACCAAATATTTTTGGAGTCCTTTGTTAGTCAGAAAGCCATTGTATACACCAGAAAGAAATCTCTGGGGGTGAGAGGTAGTTGTGGGGACCCGCCATTGTTTAGCAAACAGGCGGGAGTGAGTCCTCCTCCCTGCTCCTGTTATTGTAGTTCTGTTTCAGAAAGCAACACTTAAAGCTATTTAGATGGAAGGGAGTGAATAGGGATGAAGAGACCAATTAACCAATTTTTCTTGGCCTTTCCTCACACATAGACACTTTCTGTACAACACCCCAGTTTTGATGTATTATTTTAATTAATCCCAGTCTTTTGATTCCTGCAAAAAGAAGGTTAGCAAATGTAACAATGCTCGGGAGTTTCTTTATCGTAAAAGACACATAATTTCAAGCATTTAATAAGGTAGATTTATTCTGGGTAGTTTAGCTTGCACATTCACTCAAACAGCCCTCCCCAAAGACAACATTAAAAATGTGATTAGTTAGCTGCCATCAATAACACAAAATAGGAAAATGCTCTCTGAAGGGACAGCTTTGTGGAGGGCACTGCACAGTGTGTAGTAAAAATATATGGCCTAATAAGTTTACATTTGCAGGCTCATTTGTTAAAACTCTTGAATTTCTAATTTGTGTCGGAAAGATAAATGGATGGAGCCACAGCAAAGTGTGAGATTAATACTGATGGATGGGGATTCAGTTTTTTGCTAGCCTCTGAGTTCCACACAACCCAGTAGGCAGTTTATAGGAAAATCAAATGTAAATAAAAAGGAGGACATTATTTACTCTGGTTGAGACCAATTACCAGTTATTTTGTTCCATTTAGCCCCACAGTTAAGGAAATTTCTATATAATCTGATTATTATACTTTAGAAATTGAAAGGCCTACAATTTATAATTGGATGCTTCTAAGATTGCCCCCCTGAAGCTCAATTATGTAAGGCACAGCTAGCGATGGGGGCTTTTCTTGTTGTATTTCACAAAACATTTCCTCCAATTACCCCTAAAAGTATATATTTCTGTATACAACATGAGAGGAAGACATGGATTCTGAGGAAATAGGTAAAAATAGTGAATTTTTTATAGCCAAGGATTTAAGACAACAAAATTGAGATTTCTATGGGAAATTGATAGCAAAAGATAAATTTAATGCCTTTTTTTTCCTGTCTTAATCCCACTCCTTCATCACCATCATCAGGGAATGACACTCAAGACCTTAAGCAGTCTCCTGGCATGGAGCTGCCTCTACACCTCATAAATGTCCTTACTCTGTGTCACTGATGACCCTTAGGTCAGAAATGGCTGAACCAATGTTCAATGGCAGAAAGGGAAGAAAATCAAACACTTAGTTTGGCAAAAGTCACTCTGAAATTATGAGATGGATCTCTAATACAAGTGTAAACTCTAGCTCCTTTGACTGAAGCTAGACATATTTTTAATTAAAAAACATGCTCCAAATTTTGTGCAAATATGTCATAAGGTCTACTTGGAGAGGTGGAAATCAGCAAGATATATTCCCTCCTCTCTTCTGTTTCCTTCTCTTCTCCCTCCTCCTCTCTCTCTTTCCTTCTCTCTTTCTGTTATTTACATATGTACACCTGAAAGCAGTCTCTGGGAGGAATCTCCAACCATCCTTGAATTCCTCACACACATCTCTCCCTTGGCTCAGTCTACACCAAGAGGTAGTATACTATAGGGAAAAGAACTTTGGCTAAGGGAACAGAAAAACCTTGGAGGTGGCTCTGGTTTCACAGTGTAAGAATTATGTAATGGGCTAGTCATTTACCTTCTTTGAGTCTCTTTTCTAGAATAAGGATAATAATTTTTAGAAGGGCTATGTGAGATTAAAATGGGATAAACATATAACACTGCTTTAGAAAGTAGTTCAATTCACCGTCTTTCATTTAACTGAAAACAGACATAAAAATATTAAAATTTGCAAAAGACAATTAAAAAAAATCAATGTGGAAGAATTGCATGACCTTGTCAGCAGGTCCTGGGTCATTGTTAACATATGTTGGCTGACTGAGGGGGCTGCTTGGGTCCCACCACTTCTCTGCAGTATGAGGAACCCAGGCTGTACTATGATGTGCTTTATCCCCAGGCAGTGATCTCCAGGACTGCACTGGCTCTCTCCTGACCTCCAGCAGCAAGTTTTAGCCAGGGAATATCTGAAGAGATTTCTAAATAAACTATACCTGTTGACCTGGCACTGTACAATAAGAGTCTTCAAAGAATTGCCTCAAACCAGCAGTGTAACTGAGGCTAATTTAGTGCTGATTGATGGGTTTATTATTCTCTGGTTAGACCAATAGGGAGAAAGTGGCCTTGTCTGGAGATTTGCTGCTAATCTGCTAAGACATTAGCAGGAGGTCCTCACAAGTCAGAAATTCACAAACATTTATCGAGCACTTATTATGTTTTGATTATTGGCATAGGAACTGAAGCTCTTGAATATTAGACCAAATGAAATTTCAGATTTGAAAGCATGTGACCTCCACATTCATTTACAGTGTGCTGTAAAAGGGTCCTATTTTCATAGGAAAGTAAGAAAATGATCTTCGCCTATGTTTAAGATGTTACCTCCCCGCAGTCAAGTATTTGTGGCCCAAGTGACACGCTAAGGAATGGTAGCGTTGCCACACAGCATAACCATATAGCAGATGGGTGAAAGTGCAAAACATCAAAATATATTGAAATTTTTGATTTGTAAACATCTGTTCTAAAAAATAAAGCAATATACAGAATAAAGAAGAGAGGCTTCTAGACATTTTCTTTTGTGAATATGATTTGTAGAAAGCTTGAAGCTGCAGATTAATTTAGGAGATTCTAGGAATAGATTTAACATATACTTAAGGCTCCCTGGCTTAGGGATAAGAGGAATTAGAGGGGATATAAAACACATAGAATGTTTTGGGTCTTTGATGTAAGGCCAAGAGAGGAATTTGTGTTGGTCAGGGAGTTCTCCTATAAACTCTGAAGTGAAAATTAGAGTCTGTTCAGTCTTTTTAGGTGACTGTGTAGTAAAACACACAGAAACACATTAATTTGGAAACTTCTAAGACTATATTCTCTGACTTAAAAATCCTGAATGGTTCCCTGTTCACTAAAAGATAAAAAGCTAAGCTCCTCAGCTCAGCCTATGAGATGCTTTGTAATTTGTCCCTAAAATGTGTCTTTGTATCTTGACATTCCCTATGAATCCACTTTAGCCTCATGGACATGAAACCCATTCATAGGTTTTCAAAATCATTGTCCTTTTGGGCAGTGCCTTACTGTTCCCTGGACCGGGATGGTGCCCTTGGCCTCTGCTGGCCTCTATTCCCCACCCCTCCCAAACTTCAAGGCCTCCTCCAAATGCTGACTCAGCTGGAGCCAGAGTAGGCACGTCTCTTCTCTTTGTTGCTTTCTCATGCTGACTTCTGTTCCTCACCCCCTATCTGGCAATCTCCTCTCTGTCTGTTGTATAACTATAAGCCCTTCAAAGAAAGAAATGTGTGCTGTTCTTCCCACATATAGTTAGTGTGAGACTCCAGGCACAAGGAGTCTGAAGGAAGGAGGGACATGTTCCTAATTAGTATCTCAGTGTTTTGTGCTTGGGAGTAGGTTCAGGTGCTTTGAGGAGGGTGGTTGCCAGAAGAAGTCACTCACCTGTGTGTCTTGGCTAATTAGGCACAATGTGTGCAGTTAAAGGAGCTTTGGGAGGGGTAAGGAGTTGGTTGGGCCAGAAAGCAAAGGTACATTTAAGTGCTTGAGATGAGTGATTGGCATCGGGTCGGGATGCCAATCATTTGCCAATCATTTTCCATCGTTATTCTAAAAGGTTTCTATGTTTTCAAGGGACTTTTAGCCTCACTAATGAACATGTTTGTGGCTTTTTGCTCTTTAATGTGATAAAAAGGAACAGGGCATGCCAGGTGACAGTTCTGTCTGTTACAGGTCGGAAGGGAGTATATAACGTTAATTTGAACAAAGCACACTGAAAATGAATGTGGAGGACACAAACTTTCAAATCCGAAATTTCACTTGGTCTAATACTCAAGAGCTCCAGTTCCTATGCCAGTAATCAATAACCCAAATCCTTAGAATCAAGCAACCTGTCAGTCCCTTGTTCAATCAGAATTTTAGGAAGGATTAAATTTGTAATGAATCCTTGTAAATTTGCTCTCCATCTTCTCCATGTTGGCGACTTTCTTGCATATGTTTGTCCACACTTGCTTCTCAGTGGGAGGGCATAATTGGCATTTCAATGGCTACAAAATATGATCTGGAAAATAAACACTGCTGCAGTAATTTCAATGGCCGATCATCTGTTTAATATAATGTCAGTTAACTTCGAGACCGTAAATGAGGCTGACTTCATTTGTTATCCGTTTTCAGTACTGCTTAGCATTCTGAACAAAAAACCAAACCCACTTCCCCCTACCTTGGAAGATTTGGGGAGGATGAAGCATGAAGATGTATTTTTATCTCCATGAGCAGAACTATCAAATGTTTTCTAGTACCTAAATGTAGGTTGCTTTCATTAATTCTAAGACACAAAGGCATTTTATGAAAGAAATTTTATTTTATTTAAAGAAATAATATTCTATACAACAGACCTATTGCATCATTCCTCATCTTAGTTCATAATGTTGGCTAGCTTCCATTCACGGACAGAACCAACCCCTCTCTTTTGGTTTCTACTGACTCATAAAAATAAATTTCTATGGAATTCTGTAAATAGATGTTGGGTGACTTTTGTGCTTGGGTGACATTATTGTCTTTCTTAAAATGTTCAGGTTTTTCTTTGATTCAGTGCTTTAATGTCATACAGTGCTAATTTTAGAATTAACTTACCTAGAATATAGAACTTCTATGTCCACCAAATCCCATCTTTTGAAAGTAAAGATATGAGTTTGTGCGCTGCAGATGTGACATAATCTCCAAAGGCCAGGTGACTAGCAATGCAGTTCTACAAACAATGGGCATATGCTACAGAAATAACCACCATGATTATTGCCTTCCTGCCCTGTGTTGTTCATTATAAGGATATGTGTTTATGAGTGTTTAGCCTCTAAAGGAAAGAAAGGAGGAAAGAGTGGACTAGTTGGAAAAGAAGATTAATTCCAAAAAGTTATTTTCCCCTTTTACCAAAATAATGCACAATTTAAAATGTCAAGGCTTCGAACAAAGTTATACAATGAAAAGTGGTGGCTCTGTCTACCCTATTCTTTACTTCTCACTTCTCAGTCCTGCTGGAAGATAATTATCTGGAGATAATTACTTTTGAGTCTTTTAGTTGATTCTTGTAGTCTTTACTTCTGTGCTTCTGGATAATCTGCTCATAATGCCATTTACATTTAAATTGATTTTAATCAACATTAAATTGATTTATCAATTTTAGAAGCATCTACTGACAGACTTTCTTTCTTTTCTTTTTTGGTGTCATAGCTCACAGCAACCTTAAACTCCTGGGCTCAAGTGATTCTCTTGCCTGAGCCTCCCAAGTAGCTGGGACCACAGGCGCCCACCACAAAACCTGGCCACTTTTTTTGTCATTGTTATTTTTAGCCTGCCCGGGTTCGAACCTGCCAGGCTCAGTGAAGGTGGTTGGCCCTTTCCTCACTGAGCTATGGGAGTCGCCCTACTGACATACTTTCATGGGAAATGACAATATAGCTTTCTTCAACCTTCCCTTTCCCAATATCAATGTAGTTATATCACCATCCTTTAGCAGAGTTTTGTCATAATTATTTTTATAGTCACATAAGACTTTTATTTAAAGGCAAAGGATACAGTACACAGAGAGAAAGAGAATGCAGCCTAGTGAAAGAGGTTTAGGAGACATTCAGGTATGAGATTTCCAGGATCCTTGTTCCCAGATGGACATGCTTCATCTCCACAATGAACCACTAAGACCTGTACAATGAATCCTGGCTCTGGGAGAACTCAAGGCAGAATTCCCAGGGGCCCTTTAAATGTCATTTTAAAAAAAATTAATAAAATTTAATGTTTACATTATTCTGGCAATGTAAATATGTTTTAATACTAAGTAAAATAGTGTACTATGATTTAATTTTTTATTAAAAGTTATTTTCCTGATATTCATAATAGTTTTTCCTTTGAAAATTTTTCTATTATTTCATAAATTCTTCCTAATCCTGCTAACAGCATCTCAATACAATTTTTTAAAGTAATCAGGTGTATCTAAATCTTTGGCAAGTCCATTCTTCACCTTGCTCCACCGCAACATCCCTCCTGTAGCTGTTCATTTACCCACTTTAGTGTAGGATTCTCTCTAGGTTGATTAATGCTGTCATCTAGGTCCTTCCTTGTTTGTCATCCTGAAATTCTTTTTTTTTTCTTTTTTGTTAGGTCTCCTGATTCCTGAATCCCATGTCTTCCTCTTTCTTAATTTACTTTTCCTTAGTTTAGCAAAGAGTATTTCAATAATTTATGAGAAAGGGTAATAGGAAATAAACAACTTAGGAAGTTTTATGACTGAACATATCTTTATTCTACCCTCACACTTGATTGATAATTTGGTTGGGTATAAAACTGGAGTTGGAAATTATTTGTTCCTTCTAATGGGGTATTTTTCACTTACTGTGCTAGGTTCTTAACGGTCTTTTCCATCTGAAGACTCATTTCTGGTTCTGAGAAATTTCCTTTTACGAGTGTTACTTTTTTGGATGATTTCCTTCTTCTCATTGTCTTTCTTTAGAACTGTATCATTTGAATGCGGGGCCACCTAGGCTGGATTATACCATTAAGAAAATTCTGCTGTCCTATTAGCCATCCCTTGATATTTGTTTTTGTTTTTTGAATACTACTTCACCTTTGTCTTTCAGTCCTATTGAGGTTTATTTGAGCACTTACAGTGTTAATCTAATAGAGAGCTTTCATGTTCTCTGAGTGTCTCCTCCATACTGTCTAATAAGTAGCATCTTGTTCTTGTTTTATACATGTAACCCTCCAAGTGTAATCTCCTTCCTACCTCACTCCTACCCTCCCTTCTCTCATTCTTTCCTTGCCTTATTTTAATATTCAGTCTTTCCCATCCTACATATTTGTTTTGTGTTTTAGGTTTCATTGGATGGTTTTCTTCAAATTATGGAGCTTTCCTTCCCAAGTTTTATTTTAGAATTCAGTTAACTCACAAGTTAATTGAAAGTTCTCAGTATGAATGGGGCTTGTCAAGAAGTGAGTTTTTTGTTTTGTTTTGTTTTGTTTTGGTACAAAGTCATGGCTAGCTTATATTTTTGGAAGTGTTAAGATCAGTGTCAGTGATTTATTTTGTCTAGAGCCTTTGGTTTTCCCAGGAAAATGTTCTTGAATTTCCTATCTTTGGGTAAAAGGTTTGGAGTAGAAACCTGGTTACCCAAGATTTGGAAACTGAGGAGCTGAGTGTTCACTGAGAGGCTCAGGGTCTCCTTGTTTCCAACATGCTATTCCATCCTTGCCTGGCCCTTGTGCTTGTAGCCTCTCTGAATCAAATTTCCCAAATCGCAAACTCTCTGTAAACTTCCTTGAGAAGTTGGGAGGGATAGTCATTTGGCTTCACACAGTGGAGATGGGTTATTTGGCCATTTAGTCCATTGCACCTTTTGTCAGCTCCATGTTTCACTGATACGTATCAATATTTCCAATTATGATGCCTTTCTGGGGCTCTGTGACTGAAGACATCTTGCTTTCCATTGGAGGATGTGCACATTTTAGCTCCTCTAAGTCAGGTAAAAATCATTAAAACTTTTTCAGTTTCCAAAATTAGGATCATCATGTGTATTCATTTTTCCTCTTCTACTTCTCTTTGTTCCTGTGTATTTATGATTTTCTTTTTATTCTTTATTGTGTTAGTGTGATTTTTGGAGGGAGTGGAGAGAAAGGCATATGTCTGAATGTATTTATGTAATGTTTGACACATTTAAAAAGAGGTCCAAACATTTAACTTATTAGTAGTTATACTCTGTGAGATA
Source organism: Arctocebus calabarensis (assembly GCA_963573935.1). NCBI lineage: Eukaryota > Metazoa > Chordata > Mammalia > Primates > Lorisidae > Arctocebus > Arctocebus calabarensis. Next base: position 11,128 of record CAUYON010029573.1, read on the forward strand.
CTTTATGAGTATCTCTGTTATCATCTTAACAACCTGAAAGGAGATATTAGTATCTTTACTTTGTAAATGAGAAACCTGAGTTTCAGAAAAAATCAGAAGTAGATTCAAAATCATATGTTGGGTAACGATGAAATGGGGATTGAACCCTGTGCATCTGACTCCTAAGCCCCCTCATTTTCTGTGGGTCTAAGGTGTCTCTCTATGTGAATAATAGCATGTTTAGTTTTCATTTCAGCACATGCATGGGGTTCAATAGGGTTCTGATGTTTTAACCACTTGCAGGAAGCAGAGCTAAAGCCATATCCCTAGACAGGCAGTCCCTTGATCTCTTGAGCACTCAGGCCATGCCCCGTTCCTGCTCTGGTGTTCAGGTTTCTTCCTTGTGCCTCTCTCCTCTTCTCCATGGGGCCTCTCTTGGGTAAATCACCGTCTCTGTTGCATTCCTAGTCTTGCTCACTTCTCTTCCCAGACGCTGTTCTGTTCCACGCTTCCAGATGATTGTTTTACACTCACTCTGTTCTCTGACTTTCACATTCTTTTTTACCTACTCATCTTCTACTAAAGACCTTTCCATCTATACATGAGAAAATGGAAGCTATTAGAAAGCAGTGTTTGTGCCCTCCTTCTGTGCATCAGGACCACATGTCCCATGTTCCCCTTTGTTGCCCTGTTTGAAGTATCCCTTCCCCTAACTTAGGCTAACTCCACATAGTTGAAGACTTTTAAATAATCATTTTCCTTGACTCTGTTGGAGTATTTTTGTAACATACATCATAGTATAACATTCTCTATATTAAAAAAATTACTATCTTGCATCCTGATCTCCCATATAGCTCCCTTCCCACACCTCTCCTCCCTTGTACAGAAAAATTTCTTGAGTTGTCTATATTTGTTTTTTAAACTTTTCTTCTCTTATTCAACATTATTTTTTTTGAATCTTCACAAATCATGCTTTTATCCTTAGCATTGGATTAAAACTATTTTCATCAAGAACAAAGAGAATGGTCCATGCCAAGTCCACTGGATGGTTCTTAGAGCCCAGACTTTGGCCCTGTTGCTTTCTGTATTTGGCTGCACCCTGTAGGATTTTTCCTCTTTTGCAGGCTGTTTCTTCACTCTCGACTCCTTTCCCAGATCCACTTCCCCTTATGGGCTTCTGCCTGTTGGAATGCTCCAGAACCTCAGTCCCTGGACCTCTTGACCTTCCTCTGAGCATTGATTTCCCAGATGACATGTCCCTCATTGATGCTTTAATACCATCTAGATAACTGATAAGGACAATATTTGTGTCTTCAGCTTGAATATTCCTTTGAATCTCAGGTCCACACATTCAACTTCCTCCTACATATTTTTAGATAGTTGTTTAACAGGCTTCTGAAATTTAGCATGCCTAATAGAACTCCTGACTTTTCTCCCACTTTGCAACCATTCCATTCTCAATATCTCCCATTTCTGTAAATGGTTTATCTTTCATTCAATATTTCTCAGTGTCCAAACCTTATCATTCTTGACTCTTCTCTTTCTCTCACATTCCACCTCTACTCCATTAGCAAATCTGTTGCCTTTACCTTCAAAATACTGTAGAACCTCAACAGTTGACCACCTGCCTACATTGGCAACCTCCTTAAATTGACTTAATTTTCGTAGACTGGTTGTGTACCATATGTACAAAGCAGTACATAGGACTGGTTCATTATGTTGACCACCTCCATATGTTGACTAGTTTGTTACAGTCCCTTTAGTGGTCAGCTTACAGAGGTTCCACTGTATATTTCACACACATCCCCTTTTCATTGCTTTCATCATCAACACTCTAATTCAAGCTGTCCTTATTTCTTGTCTTGCCTAAGATAATAATATCTTGGCTTGTCCTCTATAGTTGCCTTACTGCAGTGTATTCCTTCTATTAGAAGCCAGAATGATATTTTAAGAGTGTAAATCAGATTTTGTTGTGCCCTGCTTAACAGCATCACATTGTATGGCTCTCTTACCACTACTGGACACTTAATTTATAAATTTTCTTTGCTTATCAGCAGAATGTAAGCTCCATGAGAGCTGAGCATGTAGGTCTTGTTCACCTCCCTAGCCTCAGTGTCTAGGAGAGTAAACTTACTACTTAGGAGGCATTAGTAACTATTGAATGAATGAAAGCATGATCAATCTCAGTAGTAGCCCCTTCCTGGGATCATGTAATTGTTTTCTTAAATACCACTGCTTACTCTGTCCTCCTACATTATCCTAAATAGTCACTCTCCCATGGATCTCTTAAATATATAAAAACATAATGTTATGCAATTTGTTCTATTGCCAGATTAAGTCTATTTAAATATGGTTTAGAGTTATGGATAATGGAATGAAGTACTTAATAAATGGATGATTAAACAACTTGAAATGAGCCTAATATGGACTTTTCTTTAAAATAGTCTTTGTTAGGCACAAAACTCTATCATGACAGTTTTAGGGAAGAAATAAATTTGAGTTAAATTATTTCATTGTACAGAAAATTTTCTTTGAACATGAATAGCAATAAATATCTAGGTACCTGTTTTGTAGTTTGTACTGCATAGTATATGTGTGTGTGGGGGGTGTCTCAGGGGTATATCGGTCAGTGTATTTTAGAAAATGGGACAGTAACACAGTTAAAGGTACAGTCTTGGCCATCCAGACTCATGGAGTTTTAATCTCTAAATTTTCTAATAAAAATAATGCTTCCTTACCTAATGCCTATCATTTAAAACAGAGAACATAGGCATTGTCAGGGCATAACCAAAGGTACAATTCTATTCATGACCTAGTTAAGTGGGCTGCAAAGTTTCCTTCAACTTTCATCTAATGCATTTTTCTCTTTTCTTGGGAACTGTTTGCATGATGGGTTATTACACATATTAACAACAAAATGACAAGTCCTTCACACACAGGATCCTATTGGTTTAACTTAAGAGCATATGGCAATTTACATATAAACAGCTTTATGTTTGGAATAATAAAAATGTCAGGATAAATAGGAAATGTTAAACATGGTGATATTTTTATACCACTTAAATTTATCACCCCATTTAAAAATTAAAATTATAAAGAAATGTGATTGATACCACACAATACACTTGCCAGCAAGACTGTACAGCACCACTAGAACCGTATGTTCCCTTTAAGGGTGAGTGCTGTTTCCGTTGGTAAATAAATTGCCAGCTACAAGACACTTTTGTTTTGTAGCCCTGTATGAAGGCTACCTAGAAAGCTTAAGTATGTTCTGGATGTATGGGCTTACATGTAAACAAGTTCCCTTCAATGCCTTCCTTGTAGGCATGGAGTCAAATATTGGCTGGCGTCTTCATTCTGTTTTGCTTCCCTCTGTGCAGTTTACTAGGGTTTGGTACTTCTGAAGTCCCCAAAGAGAATTGATTTTTCAGATCATGTTCCCAGGTCAGACAATAAAAGTTCAAGATCCTTAGAGTGTGAACTGAAGAGACTTACACTGGCCTCTTTAAATGGAATAAAATAGGCTTGGGAAAGAAGGAGATGTGGAAACTGGAGACATGTCTGAACAAAGACTGTGCCAGCCAGACAGTAGATCTTGTATGATTTACTCAAGGCTCGTGTTTTTATTCCTTCTAAATTTTGAAAGAGGTGAAAGATATGTGTGAACACCTGTGAGTATATATAAAAACAAATGTGTGCATAAAATTTTGTATCTAAACCATCTGAAATAACTCAGGCCTGTCAGCTGGATTCCCTTGAAAAAAGAATTGGTGGAAAGAAATTCTTTAAAGTAGTTATAGTCTCTTTTGGGATCAGAGAATGAATTTTGACTTGTGTTTAGAGACCACATTAATATGAATAGTACAAAGATCTAGATAACATATCCTAGTGATAAAAAAAAAGATAAAACCAGAAAAATAGAAATTTTTTCATCAACTCAAAACTTGGACAAGGGTCAGTAGGGAGCCGTTGAGCTGCGTTTTTTCAAGCACAGAGGTTGTCTGCTGTTCTTTCTGGATGAAATGCTGGGATGGAGATAAACTGTGTGCATTTTGTGCCTTTGCAGCAGACAGATAGGTGTCTAGACCTACTAGCACTAATTATAAATAATGCACTCCCGGAGTGGCCCAGTACTTAAGTCTTGGCAATTACTCCTGCTGTGCTGATCCTCACAGCCCAACTACGGAGATTTCAGACTCTGCACCTCATTGCTGGGAGATTCTTTAGGAGGATTTAGATAATTCTTTCTAGCATCCTTCCTCTTCTTCATAGCTTTTTTGTCAAAATAAGGCAAAACAGGCAGTAAGGGGAACAGGCCAACCCAAACCATAAGTCCTCCTTGGTTGTAATTTGAGTTTTCTCTAAAACTTTCTTTAGTGAGGTATATTCCTCAGTGTTCAGAATCTCCTTTGTCCCAACAGAGCCTATTCGCATACAGTTCACTGTTGTAGTTATGGTGAAAACAGCTAGTGTTCATTACCGCAATAACTACAAGAGATGGGCGTTGTTGCTGTGCTGTGATTATTGTTATACTCATCTGAAAGAGGAGAGAACTGGGGCTGAGAGATGTGAAATGACTTGTCCAGGTCCCACTTTACAGGATGGCGCTAACTGGTTCCTAAATGGAGGCATTAGTGGTAACATTAAGCTTAACAAACTGTTGTGAAATAAATTGTAAATTTGTGGAATAATTTCAAGGCAAGTCCACTGTTGTTAGCATTTAAGAAATGTTTTTCTTCTGTCCAGTATTAGAATCATCTTTAGAAATCATCTATACCCTCCAACATACCGCCCATAATTAATAACAGTCCTTCAAAATAAAATAACACTTTAAAATTAGAGAAACACTTTACAAGTAAAGAAGCTTTATCTAGATTATGTGTTTAATTCTTATGAGAATGCTGTGAGGTAAATAAACCTTATTGTCCCTGCTTTACAGAGCTGTGAGGGCTCATGACTTGCCAGCATCTGTTCTCTGCCAGCGTGCTGGGAACTGTGAGAGTTCAGGACCTTCTCATTTAAACTCCTCCATTTCTCCTCTTCTTCCTCTTCTCCACTGCTACGGGCAACTGGTTGCTTAATTCCACATTAGAGATACAGCTGGGAGGCCATATGATATGAATTTCACGGTTGTCCTTTAGAAAAAATAAACAAAAGTGTTTATCCACCGGTGCTTTCCCCCCTTCCCCTATTATTCCTGTGTATGTGGCAGCCCCAGCCATGGCTTAGCACAGACACTGCAGAGGAGAAAGTGAGAAGCACATGTCCTGGGGCCAGGACAAGGTGGCAGCAGGGTGTGCCTGTGCAAGGCTAGATGGAGCCTGCGTGGAAATGATCACTGCAGCAGGAGCCAAAATAAGAGGCAGCAGGGCAAGAGGCTCCCAAGTCACATCCAAAATAGGCTCAGTACAGGTGAAATAATAAATGAGCAATAAAGACATACAGGTTAACTAAACCCCAAGAAGTAAATAAAAAAAAAAAGATGGTGAAAAACTCCAACTGCATTAATAATACAATAAAGAAAGAATAGATTATGCATAGTAGTTAAAGACAGGAGTGAGCAGATCAGATTTAAAATATTTTAGGGTGGGGTGCAGTGGGTTACACCTGTAATCCTAGCACTCTGGGAGGCCATGGAGGGTGGATTGCTTGAGGTCAGGAGTTTGAGACCAGCCTGAGCAAGAGTGAGACCCCATTTCTACTAAAAATAGAAATACTAGCCAGGTGTCATGGTGGCCACCTATATAGTTCCTGCTACTGAGGAGGCTGAGGTGAGGGGATTGCCTGAGCCTAAGAGGTCAAAAGGTTGAGATTACTGTGACCTATGATAATGCCACAGTACTCTACCCAGAGCAACAAAGTGAGACTCTGTCTCAAAAAAAAAATAAAAATAAAAGAAGTATATATATGGGTGTGTGTATTCTACCTCATATCTAATATATATATGTGTGTATACATGTAAATATATATGTATATATGTTTGTGTGTATATTTTCACATGTCAAATATATAAGCATAGAATAGTTTAAAGGATGGAAAAACATACACCAAGCAAATTTTAAGCAACACAAAGGTGGTATGGATGTATTATTATCAGACAAGATAGATGTCAAGACAAAAAGGGCATTATTAGGAATGTAGAAAGTCAAAAAAAAATATTAAAATACTCAAATCCCCAGGAAGATATAGCAACTTCAAACTTGTATGTCTCTAACAAAATATCTAAAGTATGTAAAGGAAATATAACAGACTCATGGGGAGATAAGACCACCATAAATAGTGAAAAGTTTCTTTCATTTGCCTCAGTTATCGCCATATCCAAGATAAAAAAAATTAATAAAGATATAAACATTTGAACAACACAATCAACAAGTTTTATCTAATAAAATTCTTCACCAAAGTTTTAAAGAATAAAATTTTTCTTAAGCACACCTAGGACATTTATCAAAAAAAAAAAAAAGAAAAGAAAGAAAAAAAGATCACAGACTAGATGGAAAAGTAACAAATCTCGATAAATCTCAAAAAGTTGACATTATAAACACTGACCTATACTCCACATTTTCCAGATCTTCCAAAGTTCTGGAGACTTCTAATAAACCCTGGACAACAATAATCATGTATATTAACCTCACATGGACAGGCTTTGGTAGTGCTGGAATGAATTTATAAACTTAATGTTGTGGGGAAAAGGGATGAAAGGGCTTTATTGTAAGCTGAATTATGAGTTGAAAAATTGCTTCCAATGATGTCTAGATGTGAATATATATACTTTTGTTACAGAAAATGAGAAGAAGGAATTAGAATTGGAGCAACTAGGCTAGGCTGAAAAGAATTCAGTTGATCAACAGCGTTTGATACCCAGCTTCTAGTAAAGGTAGTTATTGGAAATCTAGCTGAACCAAGGTGAAGAGATGTTTAGTTTATTAGAGAGGAATGAAAAATTTTTAGGTGTTGAACTATGTCAGAGGAGGTCAGATTATATGACTTAATGTGAAACCAACCAACTCTGCAATGGCTGTTTCATGCTGTGTCTACAATTTAAGGCCATTCCTTCCAGGCAGTATATGCAATACGTTCAGCCACATACAATTTTAATTTTCTGGATAATATCCTCATTTTGCTTCTTTTCACTGCTTTTTCTTGATGCTCAATCTCTATAGTTGATGTAGTCCTTTAATTCCTACTTCTTTACATTTCAGATTCTAGCCTAGATGACATGATATTAGTGCGACACATGTATACATCATAAACCTCCTCGGACTACGCCTCCCAAGCAGAGGCAGGGAATAGTAAGTGTTAGTTGGGCACTAAACTTTACTACTGACATTACCTATTAAGTATCTCTAAAGGAAATAATAAAATGGCAGCTTTTTAGAGCCCATTTGTGACTCATAAAATATGGGTTAAAACATCCCATTTTATTACACCTTCACTTCTGTAATTATTACTGTAAATGATAGAACAGTCCAGGATACTTAAGAAATCAACTCTCTCAACTCCTACAAAGAACTGCAGCCTCCCTGAAAATGATACAGAGCCTACATTTGTAGAATCTCTGAAAGTCTAAATAATAGCCTGATGAAATAATAATAAAAAAAGAGGGGGAAAAAAGACATAAAAAAATGAAAAGGTAAACTTTGAGTAAAGTAAAGCAATACAAATAATGCTAATATGTTAATGTCACAGATCTTCAGATTCCCTGCGCCCAAACAACCCTGCTAATACATTGCCTTAAACCCTTAGGGATGACCATAGAAGATTCACTGAGTGCCACTTGACCTCAATTTGCCCAGAAAATTGAGGATAAATATTTTTTCAGAAAATAGGGGCTAAATATTGTACATAATGCATTTTGTGTTGTGGGAAATACGTGAGCTGGTGTGTATAAATACATTATCACCAATTCTGCTAGATAGCAAGGAGTTCTTAAATGCTAGTTAAGGTTGTCGTTTTATTAATAATCATAATTTTAAAAAACATGATCCAGTTGATTGTCTTGTGGGATATGTGATGTAATTTATGAAGCTATTTGACTGGTATTCTTCTATTTTTTTTTTCCTCCTATTCTAATAGGTGCCTGAACTAGGAATCACACTGGGCTTGTCATAGTAAAAGCCTGCCCTCGCTCACTTCAACTGGGAGTGAATGGGAAGAGAGTAAATCTAACTTTTTTTCTTTTTTGAGGCAGAGTCTCACCATGTCACCCTGGGCAGAGTGCCAGAGCGTCATCATAGCTTACAGCAACCTCAAACTCTTGGACTCAAGAGATCCTCTTGCTTCAGCCTCCCCAGTAGCTGGGACTACAGGCACCGACCATGACGCCTGGCTAGATTTTTAGTAGACACGGAGTGTCTCTCTTAGTCAGGCTGGTCTCTAACTCCTGAGCTCAAGGGATCCTCCTGCCTCAGACTCTCAGAGTGCTAGAATTACAGGCATGAGCCCCTGTACCTAGCCTTAAGTATTATTTTTCACAAATACTATGAGAATGCTCACTAACTTCAGAGGATTGCTCTTTTAGTTGTAAGAATAAGCCATAGTCCCTGATTTCAAGAATTTATGGTGTAATAAAATGCACAGACACAGATACAAATTCTGACATACAATAGAGAAAACTAAAAAGAGGTTGCATGTGGAGGGAAATTGTGCTTGGATTAAGATTCAGATTTAAATTAAACCAATATTTAACCAATAAACTACTGGATTTCAAGGCACTTTTCTCAGTATTCACTGCTGTTTCATATTGAACCAATCACCCACGGTTCCAAATTGGAACATTAGTTATTGTGATATGCAGTAATCACTTTAAAATCCCATTGCAGTAGTGTTATTTAAGATAGTTCTGTCTGTGTTTGAAGTCACGAGAAAAGATAAAAGGCTCTTTAAAAAAATGTTTGCATTGCTGTTTAGTAGAGGTTCATTTCTCAGTTTTTTTCTAGGTCTTGTATCATCATCCATTCACTTCATTACCTAATCCAACAAACGTTTATGAAACTCCTATCATGTTCCCAAAACTGTTTCAGGCATTGAGGATTGGAAGATGAATAAGCTACATTTCACAGACTCAGGAGGCTCACAGTTTAGTGAACAGAAACAGCAACAGTGTATCAACAGATATATTATCATGTTATGTGACCAATTCTGTAACTGAGGAATGAAACAGTGATGTGCATATGGTTTTCCTAGAATTAGTTCTAGTTTGTTTCTGGGGAAAGTGGAAAGTTTGTGTGCGACATGTCTTTGAACCTGTCTGTGCCCTAGATGCTTCCCTAATTTGTGTGTTTTTACTCTGCACATTTCAGGCCTCCACCCTGAACACATACCCAGGGCACAGCTTCCTCTTTTGTTTGTCATCAGTCTACCCAAAAGGACTATTGGACTACTCCTGGCTTGAGATTTCTCCTCCTTCAGGGTTAGAGTTACAATAGGGAACTAGTTCCAGTAGTTGCTTCTTAAAGAAGCAACTATTTAAAGACAAAATAAGGAACGAATGTGATTTTGGTTAGAGTGCCTGCCTAGGGGCTCCACTTGTCCCACCAGAGAGGGACACATGGTGAAAAAGAATGGACTTGGATGCAGATCTGAATTTTAATTCTTGCTCCCACATACACAGGCAGTCTTGTGCAAGTTACTCATCCCCCTTGAGTCTGTTTTATTTATTTATTAAAAGAATGAGAATTGTTATTTCAGAGCACCATTTTACAGATCAAATTGAGGTCAACATCTACAAATTGCCCTATGCAATGTTCAGTGTGTTGCAGATGATAACAAATTATAATAGGGAGCGATCAACAATAGATAAGAGGTAACTATTGAGGAAGAAAAAGCAGGGAAAAGAGGAAGACTACTCTTGGGGTGTTTTTGTGATTTTAAATAGGGTGGTCAGAAATGGATTTACTGTAAAAGATGTTTGAATAAAGTAGTGAAATAAATGTGGGAGTGATTCACATAGAAATCTGTGGGAAAAGAATGCCAGCAGAGGGAATAGCCAATGCAAAACATGACTGGAGAGAAAGGAGATGTGTGTGTGTGTGCATTTCAGGGAAGGAGGCAGGACGCACCAGGAGATGAAGATGGAGGAGAGATGTAGGGATGTAGGGTGTGAAATGGTGCAATCACCTGGGCCCTTGTTGGTCATTATGAGAGTCTGGCTTTCACTCTGAGGGAGAACGTGAAGCTTTTGGAGGTTCTTATGGAGAAGAGCAACATGATCTGACACACATTTTTAAAGAAACTCTCAAGATGGGCAGATAACATGGTAAAACAGGTATAATCGAAGGTTAAGGGTGGAATCTTGGTTGTAAAGATTTTTTCAGCTTTATTTTGTGTTTGAAAATTTTCATATTAAAATGTTGAGGGGCGGCTCCCGTGGCTCAAAGGAGTAGGATGCCGGACCCATATACCAGAGGTGGCGGGTTCAAACCCAGCCCCAGCCAAACAAACAAACAAACAAACTTAAATGTTGAAGGGAAAAAAGATTCCTTCTGGTTGTTGATGTGAGAAGAGACAGAGAGGTCAAGGGTAGAACAGGGAGGCCATTTGGAGATAACTGTGGTTCAGGAGAATGGTGGTATTGGAGATGGACTAGGATTTTGAGTGGACTCTTGTTTGGAGGGAGAGTAATTCAGTAGCATTCTGGCTGGAGGGCATAAGAAGAGGAATGAAGTTCAACTTGAAGTTCTTAGTTACCTGTCCTAGATAACTACTAGGCTTCTTTATTCTAAGCTTTAACTTCTGAAGGGCTTTCACCCTGCTGTAAAGTGGGTGAATTGGTCTCTGTGACCTTTCCAATGGGACTTCCTTGTCTTCCTCAGCCCCCGGCATCCAGCGTGATGCCCTCACATTTTTGGTTGCTTACTTCCACCCAAGCCTTGGCATCCCTCCACAGTAGAAATGGCACTGAACTTGGATTTGGAAAACCACAATGTATTTGCCTCAAATACATTGCTGAACTTCATTTTTCTTATTCATAAAATGAGGCTAAAAATGCACACATCAGGGATGTTTTGAGAATTGAGAAAACAAGTGACAGAATTTAGTTGGGAAGTCTTTTTTTTTTAATAATATCCAGCATCCCCTCATGTTCAGAACACTCAAGAAAATTGGTATAGAAGGGACATTTCTTTTTTTTTTTTTAATAATTTTATTGAATCATAATTATGTACATTGGTGCAATCACAGGGCACGATTCATATACATTCAGAAATATTTTGATCATACTGTTACAGATATCCTTCATGGCATTTCCTTGATCAC